>SJYO01016970.1:21827386-21938774 GCA_006410555.1 Capra ibex | reverse complement strand
GTACTAGGTCACCTACAACCGTTAAACTAGAGACCAAGGAGACGGAAAAGATTTTGGTCGAACTTGTAGACCTTCAAGTACCAAGTGAATAACGACTTCAGACCGAACCTCTTAAAACTCGTAATGAAATAATCGCACACTCTACTCACGTTAACACACCATCAAATTCGTAAGAAACCGTAACGGAAAGAAACCCTAACCTTACTTTTGACTGGAAAAGGTCAGGACACCAGTGACGACTCAAAAGTTTAAACGACCGTATAACTCACGTCGTGAAAGTGTCGTAGTAGAAAGTCCTAAACTTTATCGAGTTGACCTTAAGGTAGTGGAGGTGATCGAAACAAGTGTCACTACGAAAGATTCCGGGTGAACTGAAGTTTAAAATCCTACAGACCGAGATCCACTCACTAGTGTGGTAGCACTAATAGAACCAGCACTTCTAGAAAAAACATATCAAGACACATAAGAACGGTGTTTGACCAAGGTTTATCCTTTTCCTCATACAGTTCCGACATATAACAGTGGGACGAATAAATTGAAGATACGTCTCATGTAGTACTCTTTGCGACCTGACCTTCTTTGTGTTCGACCTTAGTTCTAACGACCCTCTTTACAGTCAGTGGAGTCTATACGTCTACTATGGTGGGAATACCTTCTTTCACTTCTCCTTGATTTTTCGGAGAACTACTTTCACTTTCTCCTCTCACTTTTTCAACCGAATCTAGAGTTGTAAGTCTTTTGTTTCTAGTACCGTAGACCAGGGTAATGAAGTACCCTTTATCTACCCCTTTGTCGCCTTTTACACAGTCTGAAATAAAAAAACCCGAGGTTTTAGTGACGTCTATCACTGACGTCGGTACTTTAATTTTCTGCGAATGAGGAACCTTCTTTTCAATACTGGTTGGATCTATCATATAACTTTTCGTCTCTGTAATGAAACGGTTGTTTCCAGGCACATCAGTTCCGATACCAAAAAGGACACCAGTACATACCTACACTCTCAACCTGACACTTCTTCCGACTCACGACTTCTTAACTACGAAAACTTCATACCACAACCTCTTCTGAGAACTCTCAGGGTACCTGACGTTCCTCTAGGTTGGTCAGGTAAGACTTCCTCTAGTTGGGACCCTAAGGAAACCTCCCTGACTACGACTTCAACTTTGAGGGTATGAAACCGGTGGAGTACGCTTCTCGACTGAGTAACCTTTTCTGAGACTACGACCCTCCCTAACCCCCGTCCTCCTCTTCCCCTGTTGTCTCCTACTCTATCGACCTACCGTAGTGACTGAACTACCTGCACTCAGACTCACTTGAGGTCCTCAACCACTACCTGTCCCTCCGGACCACACGACACTAAGTACCCCAGCGTTTATCAGCCTGTACTGACTCGCTGACTTGCCTTGACTTGACTATTGAATGTACATCTTAGATTTTATTACCTTTGTCTACTTGAATAAATGTTTCCTTCTTATCTGAGTCAAGTCAAGCCAAGTCGGCGAGTCAGCACAGACTGAGAAACGCTGGGGTACTTAACGTCGTGCGGTCCGGAGGGACAGGTAGTGGTTGAGGACCTCAAATGAGTGTGAGTGTCAATATCCTTTGTTTAAATGTCAATGGTTTCCCCTTTCCATCTCCCTCCCTATTTAATCCTCAAACACGAATTGTCCATGTGTGATGATATATTTTATCTAATTGTCGTTCCTGGACGACATATCTTGTCCCTTGGTAATAGTGATAGAACATTATTGGATTACCTTTTCTTATACTCTTTCTTATATATACATACACATTTTGACTTAGTAAAACGACATGTTTGATTGTATTGTAACATCTAATTGATATGGACTTAGTGTTTTTACACAGGTTGCACATGAGGTTATAAATAACGTCGTTATAAATGTTGTCGGTCCTGTACCTTCGTTAGATTTACAGGTAACTGTCTACTCACCCATTCCTTCTACACTATGTATATTGTTACGTCATAATGTCGGTATTTTTCCTTACTTAAACCCAGTCACCATCGCTTCACTTACTTGGATCTCGAACAATATCTCGCACTTTATTTAGTCTTTCTTTTTTGTTTATAGCATATAATTACGTATGTATACCCTAGATCCTTTTACCATGACTACTTGGAGTTACGTCCCTTTCTTCCCTCTGTTTCTACATCTTCTACCTGAACACCAGTTTCACCCCCTTCCTCTCCCACCCTACTTGACCCTTTCATTGGGACTGTACATATACGACAGACATATTTTATCGATCGATCACCCTTCGACGACACGTTGTGTTCCTCAGCTTGGACCACGAGACACTACTGGATCCCCCAATTGACCCCCGTCTCCTCCCTCCGAGGTCTCCCTCCCCTATGTGTATATATATTAAAACTGACAAAACGTAACATGTCGTCTTTGGTTGAAACGTTTCGTTTAAAAGAGGTCAATTTTTTATTTAATTTTTTTTTTTTGCACAGGTCTGTAACAGTGTTCAGGGGTCTCCGGGTTTCAGTGGACGTCAATTCTTGGTAGCGAGGTTGAGTTCCAGACTTCTCGATTACAAGTCCCCTTCCTTCTAGAGAGTCACTCACCCCTCCTTCTAACACCTTCTCGACTAGTTGGACTTAAACTGAAATCTCCACCCCATCTTATGACCGTCCCCATTACCCTGTCTCACCCGGTCCCGCAGAGTCGGTCCCCTGGTCAGGACTACCGAACTGATGGCCAAGACACCCCTCTGGCTGTTGAAGGAAACCTCAGTACCGTTGTTAGGATAGTAAAGGTGGTAAAGGCCGAAAACCGTGTTCGTATAAAAGTTCTGTAGAAAGAAGGAGTGTTTCCTTCCGACCTCCAATTTCCTAAAAAAAAAAAGAAACTTTATACTAAATCTCTCTACTTCTGTTTCGTTATGTACAATTTGGTAAATTTTCGGCACTGACTTTTTCTTTTGATGAGAAGGGGTCGGGAGTGGAGACGGCGGAGAGATGGGGACCGCAGAAAGGTTTGCCTATATTCTCTTCGAACAGAAAGGGGGTCAAAGGTTTATGGTCCAGTTTAGCAAAAAGGAGATAACCTTGTGTGTCAATCAAACAACGAAACGAATTTAGACTGAGTTTTCGAGAGGAGGGGAGGTTGTGTGTGTGTGAGTGTGTGGGGTCGGATTTATTTTGTCATAAAAAAAAAAATTTCGTCTTTGAGGTACCTGTGTAATCCTGAAAATGATTCGTGGACAGTCTCATTAGTAAAGGGGTGATAAGAAAATGATCTGTAAATCGGTGATACAAGGTTCCCATTTAAATGTAACGTAAATGGTTTAAGAGTTGTCCTTTTCTAAAGTCACACCTTTCCCCATTCGTCCTAAGGCGAAACTGTCACCTTCCAAGTCTATGTCGAGTTCCATTACCGACCAAATTCGTCTTTCACACTCCTGAAACCTTCCTCCCTGAAAAACGTCGTCTCCCCGTCCTTTTGAGGACCTATGAATCTCCTTTGCCCGATGACCACAGTGAAATAGAAGAACCTTGAACGACCTGTTGAAGGGTTGCCGCTCAAGGTTCCCGCTAGTGCTTACTCCTCTACTGCAAGACCACGTCTAAGACATTTCGACCGATTCCTTTACCGGAAAAGGGTGTCAAGGGTTCCAATCAGTGGGTAGTGTTAGTAGTCCCTACGAATTTTGGTACCCCGGGGTGGGGACCTCGGGGTCCAGTCAGACACACCCCATTCAAGTACCACAGACATCAAGGGTATACAAGGAGTCCACTAAGACTGGTCGGGACCTGAGGGGTAACCGTAAACCCTTAATAAACGGGTTAAAGTTATCTTTACTTCTGTAACATCCAGAATCTGTTCCCTCTCCAAGAAATGGAAACACTGGGACTGAAGAGGTAAAAAATTTTCAGTTGTTTAACTATAGATATACTTATACAATTATAGTATCGTCTATATATCGACTCTTTTTACCGAAAAACTAAAAAAACAAACAAAATCCCTCTAAGGACAACTTGTAGACCGTTTGAAAAAGTAAGAAGAAATTTTTTTTTTTAAGAAGGTCAAGTAGAACCGGTACTTGGGATGGTAAATCGTGATAACATGAAACCGGCCACTATGTGACCGTCCCGAAGGGGTCGCCGCGTCGTCATTTCTTGGACGGACGTTACGTCCTCTGTGTTCTCTACCGCCAAACTAGGAACCCAACCCTTCTAGGGGACCTCCTCCCGCACCGTTGGGTAAAGCCATAAGAACGGACCTCTTAGGTTACCTTTCTCCTCGGGTCGTCAGATGTCAGGATGTCAAGTATCTCAGTGAGTGTGTGTGTGTGTGTGTGTGTGTGTGTGTGAGTGTACGTACGGGACTGTATCCGTGGACTCTACTCTAAGACGACCGGTTTCGTCGAATATGCACAACCACAAGTAAACAGTTTTATCAAATGTGTAGAACCACACGTTAGTCGACTTCACTACCTGAAGTAAGAAAGAGAGAAAACTCCAGAGTCAGAGTTTTTTGAGTAGGGAGAACAGGAGAAGTCCTATAGAAACCGTTCGCACCGACATATTGAGGTAGTAGTCCCTACCCCTTTCAGTTTACAAAGGATTACTTACCGGTGACAGTACGGTAGGGAAAAAGTAATCAGTACTACGTTTCAGGGTGAGTCGAACGTCCCGAACTGAAGTGACGGAATACAGACGGTAGGAATAAAAATACTAGTGTAGGGTCGTGGCATACTTCACTAGAAAAAGATACTCGTCACCTTTCTTGTACTGACTACGTTCTGGCGAGAAGTTTCTAGGAGTAAATGAGACTTTGGTATTTGTATGTTACTACACTTTATAAATTCCTCACAGAGGAGACATCCTAGAATTTCCGAGGGACGTTTCAGGATTTATCGGAACTAGTTTCTCAACTTCCGTTTTCAGATGGACACAGGTAAAGTAAACAAAAGGGGTGGTAGTCGTCCCTAGGAAAGAAGAAAGAGTCCACCTCATTATAAACGTTTTACCGAGTAAGAGACACTTCTCTCTACCAAGTGAATGTTCCGTAAAAGTCTCTACTTATTTGTATTACATTATCGTAAAGACAATCGTGAATAGTCGTCGATTTGTGAGGTGATTCGGAGTAGAGTAAATTAAAAGTGTTGTCAGAACTTCCTCCATAATTGTAATACCAGTAAAATGTCTATTCATTCTAACTCCGAGTCTTCCCAATTCTTCGAATGCTCTTCTCCCACAACTCTCCGTCTTGATCCGTACCTTGGACCAGACGAACTAAGAACTGAAGTACAAAAAAATTTACAGAGACGATGTGACGGTAGACACCCGAAACCTATACTAGAGACGTGGTACCTCCGGGACCTAGGTCTTCGTCAGACCGGTTACACCTAAGGACATATAGAAAGGTTCTTGTGGTAGATATATACTTCCGTCGACTGGAGTTGAACTCCCGTTATCCAGGGTGACACCCCTTAGTACTTTTATTTAAACAATCCCCTTCGTGTGACTAACTTTGGCGGGTGGGACCGGTCCGTGATATCATTGGTAAACGTACTCAACAAAATATTGTCCTCTAAGACTATTCCTTATGCCTTGATTATTCGGTGGTGGTTGGCCTTCTCAAACCCTTTCCAGATTTCCTCTGTGGCGCACAGGTAGGTGAAGGGTCTTAGGGAGAGCGATCGTAGGTAGAACCGACTCGCTACGGACACGGTGGTCCTTTCTGAGACTTAATCTTACTAACCGGTTTCTGATGGGTCTTTGATTAGGGTAGTGGTATTTTGGGTTCTGACACTCGGTGCGCCGTCTCGTCAAGAGGACCCAAGGGAATGGGATGACGAGAGGTGGGCCCACGGGAAAGGGTTATTTTAGAGAACGAAACAGTCGTGTACACAGAGGAACCTGTTAAGTAAAGGCTCACAATCTGTTCTCGGGTCAAAGTCCGGGGCCCTTCCCCAGACGTAAGGACGTTGTTTAACTTTCACAATCAACGAGTCAGTACAGACTGAGAAACGTTGGCGTACCTGACACCGGGCGGTCCGAGGAGACAGGTACCTAAAGAGGTGAGTTCTTATGACCTCACCCATCGGTAAGAAAGAGGTCCCCTAGAAGGTCTGGGTCCCTAGTTTGGACGGAGACGGACGAAACGTCCGTTTAAGAAAAGACAGACTCGGTGGTCCCTTCGGACGAAATAACGTTATATTTACTTATTTACTGGACAGAACGACGAGTAACAGATTAGTAGGACCCTTTAGTTCAACTCCTAATGTAGAACTTAAGTGGTTATAATGATCAACAAAGGTAGTTCCCACAATCGGGTAATTCATTGTAGTTCGGGGATGATACAGTGACTAAAAAATTAATAGTCGATTTCTCTCGTTCTGATCGAGGTACTTAGACACGACAGGATTAACGGTTAGTTCAACGAAAATCTGTCGTACGGGACACATAAGACCTCTGAAATTTGAAGGTGGTCTTTAAAATACTAGTCCGTCCTTTAAAGCTCTGTAGAAATTTCCTACAATAAAGGGACCGTCACAATAAAGGTGATTACTCGGGGCTCCCGTCCCGCTGGAACAGAAAGAGGAAGTTTTGTGGCGAGGGAGGAAGAGACAGACGATGAATACAACGGAGTTCCCGACAGAAGTGGACCACAGACAAAGTGACTTTACAGCAGGACTTAAGTTCGTTAAATAAAAGTGAATCTTTTCTTCGTTACGGAGCCCGAGTTCTTCTACGTAAACGTCATAGAGCTCGACAGAGGTCACACGCGAGCGGACCCCCAGACAAGAGTGGCGCATGAGTCCGACGACCAGGTGGACAATATAAGCTCCAGTGACTCCACGTCCACCCACCCACGTCGAGGGACCCCTCACTCACACTTGTTCCACTTCTCTGGTACAAAGACAAGAACCCCTCAAATGTTAGATTATACTTCCTTTTCTTTTTACATGTTTATTTGTGTTTTGTTCCCTCTGATCTTACCTACAAAATTCTTTCGAAAGGTTCACCCTTCACCCTCCCCCCAAGTACAAACCCTTGCGTGCATTCTTAATTTCTAAAATTTTAAATTTTTTATTTTTTGATTTTTTTTTTTTTTTTTTCTTTTCTTTCGAAAGGTCGTTTCGCGATATCTTTAATTCTCCGTCTTTCCCAGGAAAGTACCTGTGGTTGTACCAGAAGTCCACATAACGTCCTCGGGTGGCAATGAGGTCGTCCTGCGATTCATGGGATGGATGGGAGTTGAACCCCGAAGGGACCACCGAGTCTGTCCTTTCTTAGACGGACATTACGTCCTCTGGGTCCAAGCCAGGGACCCATACCTTCTAGGGGACCTCTTCCCTTACCGCTGAGTGAAGTCATAAGAACGGATCTTTTTAAGGTACCTGTCTCCTCGGACTGCTTGATGTTAGGTCCTCCAACTTTTCTCAGTCTGTACTGACTCATTGTGAAAACGAAAGCGGGAGTTGAATCAAACTAAGATTAAAAAAGGATGATCACTAGGATACAACTTTTTGAACTGCCATCGATAACGTTTATGGTAAAAAGATCTAAGGTATATATATACACAATTATATGTTATAAACAAAGAGAGAAAGACTGAATGAAGGGAGACATATTGTCCAAGATAGAAGTAAGTGGAGTGATGTTGATGGAATTTAAACAAGGAAAAATACCTACTCATGATAAGGTAACGTATGTACATCACGTCGAAATAGGTAAGTAGTCACTTGTAGATCCAATAGATCGTGTAGATCGGTACAGGACCGATAACATTTATCACGACGTTACTTGTAACCGTAAGTGCACAGAAAGCTTAATACCAAAAGAATTCCATATACGGACCAACACCCTAACGACCCAGTATACCATCAAAAAAATTCCTTAGAGATGTGACAAGAGGTATCGCGGACGTAGTCAAACGTAAGGGTGGTTGTCACGTTCTCCCAAGGGAAAAGAGGTATGGGAGAGGTCGTAAATAACAAAACATCTGAAAGACTACTGCCGGTAAGACTGGTCACATTCCACTATGGAGTAGTATCAAAACTAAACGTAAAGAGATTATTACTAGAAGGGACCACCGAGTCTACCATTTCGAAGACGGATGTTACGTCCTCTGGACCCAAGTTAGGGACCCACTCCTTCTAGAGGACCTCTTCCTTTACCGTTGGGTGAGATCATAAGAACGGACCTTTTAGGGTACCTACCTCCTTGGACCAATCCGATGTCAGGTACCCCCAGTGTTTCTCAACCTGTGCTGACTCGTTGAAGTGAGTGAGTTATTACTCACTACATCTTGTAGAAAAGTACATGAATAACCGGTAGACATACAGAAGAAACCTCTCTACCTACACATCAAGAAGACGGGTAAAAAACTGACCCAACAAACAAAAAGACTATAACTCGACGTACTCGACGAACATATAAAACCTCTAATTAGGAAACAGTGAACGAAGTAAACGTTAATAAAGGAGGAGGTCGTTCAAAAAAAAAAAAAAAATTCAAAGTTGTTTACATAAAATTTATGTTGTACAAAATATCCTCAGGTGTTCGAAAAGTAAAGATTTTTTTCTTCATTAAAAATCCCAAGTTTTTAATATAAGAAGTTTTCTTTACTGGTTCATTCATAAAAGAAGATATCGAAGTTTGAAAGATATGAATTGATAAACTGACAAGGTACGGTGGGGTCTGTTTGAACTGGACTGACTTGATGATGATTGAAGGGGTTTTCTTTCAATTTTTTCCTCAAACATCATTTACGTCTGGAGATTATGTTACAGATTATGTTATGGATTGTGTTTTCTTCGAAATTTTTCTAGTATAGAAAGGAGTAAAACTATTCGATCCTCACTTAAAAGGTATTTTCGTTTTTTGTTTGTTTTTTTAGTAAATGTTTCGTATTGTGCCTCCCCAAGGAAAAAATGAGTTCTACAAATTGATGAGTTTTTACTGTTAATGTAGAAATTCTTATATTATTTTCCCCACCTTTTCTCGTTATGTTAACTGTTTCACCTCTACGATTTGTTTGGTTTCTAAAAAATTCCCAAGAAAAACTCCTCATCTTTCCTAATCTTCGAACCCCTTTAGGTCTTAATTTTTTTCTCTTTTTCTACAGGAGTTGACGTTGACGAGACGAATAATTATCGCAGAACCCGACATCCTAGCTCTAGAACTAGAACTCGACATGGCTGATATTATTCCTCTTCCACTAGAAGAAGACATGGCCATTAGTATCAGAAGTATAGACAGCATGGGTGCTAGTATAGGAGCTAGTATCATTCTTAGAGCTGCAGACGGTGGAGGGGGTGGAGGTGGCGGCGGCGGTGGCGGTGGTGGTGGTGACACTCAACCAGACGGGTACATATACGGACCACAACCACACACACGAGAGAACCACTATCTTATTAGGTGGGCTTAAGAAGATGGTAGGTCAAGGTAAGGTAAACGGGAAAGGTATCGGAGGAAACTCAGTAGATAAGAGAGCTTTATTTGTTTTCGTTTAGGGGCACTGGCAGGTCAAGCTACCAGTATTTGGTGTAACTGTGGTGAGTTGCCAGGTATAGCTCTTTTATGAAGAGCTTCTAGAGAGAGACAACACATGTTTGACTCCGGTTTGTGAGGATCTGTTCATAACCCTAGTCCTAAACGGGACGACGGACATACAGAAGAGGCCAATCTGTAACCTCTTACTGAAGCCGAGGAAGCTGCACCCATAAGACCACATATACTGGATGAAGCTCTAGCAGAGGATACTCTCACTCTTACCCTAGACCTAGCTGACATTGCAGATACTCTTACGGAGGAACTGGAGCTGGACCTAAAACTAGAACTAGCTCTTACCCTAAGTCTCACAAACCTTTGGGAACTACCTGATGCTCTAGGACTGGACGAGAGGCTAAAATGTGCTCGTCCTCAAGGGCAACCTCTAAAACTGACTCTCGCTCTGAGAAAAGTAATCGGAAGAAAATAGAACTAAATAGAAGGTGTAAGAACCTTTTTTGAGAAGTTAAAGAAGTGCTTGTAATTGAGACGGGAGCTTCAACAAGAGGAGATGTAGTGAGTACAGCCGGTCCGCGAGGGGTCTTGATTTATTCTCTGTTCAGAGCCGAACTCCCGGTTACCGGATTAGTTGGGCGACTGACCTGGCACCCCTCCTCCTTTCTCAGCCGTTGTTGCCGGCGAGGTGAGGTGAGGGTGAGCCAGCGTCCGAGGCCGTTTTACCGCGGCCGTGGCGGTCTTTGGAAGACCGGGAGGTCGTTCAAAAATTTGGTGGGTCGACCAAACCATCTTTGTAGACTGGTAGACACATCCAATACAGGATACCACTCCGACCTCCAAGAAAAGGGGGGTAGTGGTACAGAGGTAGGAAGCAATTCTTGGTGAGAGTTAACCGAAGGTACAGGGGAAGACATGACAAAAGGAGGGGGAAGAGACGTAAGAACCCCTAAAGTCATAAACGACACACCTAGTGTTATTTGACCTTTTAAGACTTTCTCTACGCTTATGGTCTGGTAGACTGGACGGAGACCTCTTTGGATATACGTCCAATCCTTCGTTGTCAATCTTGACCTGTACCTTGTTGTCTGACCAAGGTTTATCCTTTTCCTCATGCAGTTCCGACATATAACAGTGGGACGAATAAATTGAAGATACGTCTCATGTAGTACTCTTTGTGACCCGACCTTCTTTGTGTTCGACAAATTGAATATACGTCTCATGTAGTACTCTTTACGACCTGACCTTCTTTGTGTTCGACCTTAGTTCTAACGGTCCTCTTTATAGTTAGTGGAGTCTATACGTCTACTGTGGTGGGAATACCGTCTTTCACTTCTCCTTGATTTTTCGGAGAACTACTTTCACTTTCTCCTCTCATTTTTTCAATCGAATTTCGAGTTGTAAGTCTTTTGCTTCTAGTACCGTAGACCAAGGTAGTGAAGTATCCTTTATCTACCCCTTTGTCACCTTTGTCACAGTCTGAAATAAAAAACCGAGGTTTTAGTGACATCTACCACTAACGTCGGTACTTTAATTTTCTGTGAATGAGGAACCTTCCTTTCAATACTGGTTGGATCTATCATATAAGTTTTCATCTCTGTAATGAAACGATTTCCAGGCAGATCAACTTCGATACCAAAAAGGACACCAGTACATACCTACACTCTCAACCTGACACTTCTTTCGACTCACGGCTTATTAAATACGAAAACTTGACACCACAACCTCTTCTGAGAGCTCTCAGGGAACCTGACGTTCCTCCAGGTTGGTCAGGTAGGATTTCCTCTAGTCACGGCCCACAAGAAACCTTCCTGACTACGACTTCGACTTTGAGGTCATGAAACCGGTGGAGTACACTTCTCAACTGAGTAACCTTTTCTGAGACTACGACCCTCCCTAGTCCCCGTCCTCCTCTACCCCTGTTGTCTCCTACTCTACCGACCTACCGTAGTGGCTGAGCTACCGAGTGAGTATTAAAACTCACTTGAGACCCTCAACCACTACCTGTCCCACCGGACCGTACAACACTAAGTACCCCAACGTTTGTCAGTCTGTACCGACTCGTTGACTTGATTTGACTTGACTTGACTTACCGAGTCTACCATTTCTTAGACGTCAATTACGTCCTCTGGACCCAAGTCAGGGACCTACCCCTTTTAGGGGACCTCTTCTCTTACCGTTGGGTGAAGTCATAAGAACGGACCTGTAGGGTACCTGTCTCCTCGGACCACCCGATCAGGTAGCCAGTCTTTCTCAGCCTGTACTAGCTCACCGATTGTCAAAGTGAAAGTTCTGATAGACGCCATCACCATTACTTTACCTCGCCCTGGGTCACCAGGAAGGGGGACGAAGGGGCGGGGAGACCGGTCCGGGAGGTGGACGAAAACAGAGACCTTTTTGAAATCGGTTTGTGATTCAAATCGGTTTCTGATTCAACACTCCCGAAGGGAGTATCGAGTCCACCATTTAGTAGACGGACGTTACTCCCTCTGGACCCAAGTCAAGGACCCAACCCTTCTAGGAGACCTCTTCCTTTACCTTTGGGTGAGTCATAAGAACGGACCTCTTAGGGGACCTATCTCCTCGGACCGTCCGATGTCAGGTGCCCTAGTGTTCTCAACCTGTGCTGAATCGCTGATTTGGTGGTGACGGTTCAAATTAAGTCTCTTCACTCTTTTACGTCTTTGTTTCCTTTTGTCAGTTTCCTCTGGCCTATTATTAAATCAGTAATTCGTATCAGTTCCTGGAAATCAAAGAAGAGTTCCTGATATCTATTATAAGACTCGGTATAGGACACTCGACAGAACATGTGTGACGTTGGGGGTCGTCCACCTTCTTCAATTGATGTACTACTGGCCGGGCACCGGTACTGTATTCGACGGTGTTAAGGTTCTTGACCGGAGTTCCTTTACCCTTGTTCAGCTGGGACCTTCACTTCCAATTAACATGAATTTTGTTAGTTCTACTGCGACCAGTCTAGTGGCTACTGGTTAAACTTCTACTGACAGTCTCGACTGACACGACAAGACGTACCTCGGGGGAGGGAGTCGGATATTTTCGAGAACGGGTAACCAACAATGACTCCCCTCAGTCCGAAACCTGACCTCAGGGGGTGGTGAAGGTCCCAACGACCGTAGGTTTTATTTTGTTTAAAGGAAAGGTGGTTGAAACCGAGAAATTCCCATAAACTCGTCCCTCGTTGGTCTGGGGGACGAAAACCACTGTTACTCATAAAACCCCCAATTTTATATCAGGTTCCGACAAAGTTGGGTCTTCGGGGAAACTCAGGTACCAAGAAATTTTCAAAGAGGACTGTGAAAGGAGGGAGCACGGATTCCCATACTGTTTCACCGGACTGTAAGGAGAAGGGGGAGGAAAAAAAAAAGTCTAAAAAAATTTGACGAAATAACCATGTGTTTTTTAATATGTCTAATTTACACACGTTAAATCACTCGAATTTTGAGTGAGATACATCCATTTATATTTCTGTCCATACCTTATACCATGATCACCTTACAACGACGACAAATCAACGGGTTTTACACAGACTGTGAAAACACTGTGATACCTGACATCGGGTGCTCAGAGGAGACAGGTACCCTAAGGGGTCCGTTCTTATGACGACAAAGGAAGAGATCCCCTAACTTGGGATCAGAGAACGTAATCGTCCGTCCAAGAAATAGTGACTCAGTGGTCCCTTCGGGCGATCATATTATCAGTATACAATTAACGAGAATTAAAATCACATTTTCAACTTTTTTCTTAATTCCTACGGAGATTGAAGCGTTCCCGAAGGGACCACCGAGTCTATCGTTTTTTAGGAGGACGTTACACCCTCTGAGGACAACCTAGGGACCCCACCCTTCTAGGGACCCCACCCTGCTAGGAGACCTTCTCCCGTACCGTTGGGTGAGGTCATAAGAGCGGACCTCTTAGGGGTACCTGTCTCCTCGGACCGCCCGATGTCAGGTACCCCAGTGTTTCTCAGTCTATGCTGACTCACTGATTCGTGTCGTGTCGTTTCGTGTGTTGAAGTGTTTAATCAATTACCCATTCGTCATGTTGTTCTGCATCTCATTCTGTAGTTAGAGAGAGAGGGAAACAATAAGTCTAGACGGGTCGGGCACAAGTGACTTACTGTGAGAGCGACCTCCTTTTCTTAGAAGAAAGTCGAAACAGAAGCCTTGGTCAGGTGAAAGTAGAAAATAATTTATCTAATCTTTATTTTCCCTTTTCTAGGTCTTCCCCCCTACTCTTTTGTTTGGTTTGGTTTCTTTTGTTCTGTTGTGTTCTTTTTAGTTGCTTGAAAAGAACTACATCGTACAGAGATAAAGACCGGGATACCGAGTTTGGAATTAAATTCCCTAAAAACTTTCTGAATTTTATTTGGAGAAACAACATTCTAATTTCTCTTAAAGGGTATATTTTATTTTAATTTGCGAGTCTAATTTCTTTCGTTATAACGACCGGTCGAAGGGAGTACTCGATGTGATAGCTGTAGAAACTTGGGGTCCTAGAATCTACCTTGTCAAAGACTTTTGAGAGTAGAAAAGTTCGGGATAAAGACGTCCCTCCGGCTCCCGGAACCCCTTAGGTCTCCCGTGGACAGACCGACCACCCCCCGTGAAACCGGAGAACGTGACCCATACACAGACGAGTTAGCGGCTCGGTACAGGTTGAGAAACACTGATATACCTGACATCGGACGGTCAGAGGAGACAGGTACTCTAAAGGGTCCGTTCTTACGACCTCACCCAACGGTAAAGGAAGAGATCCCCCAGAAGATCTGGATCCCTAGCTTTGGTGCAGAGGACACAGAGAACGTAACGTCGACTTAAGAAATCACGACACGGTGGACCTATGTCAGTGAACGTGACCTATATCAGTGAAACTAAAACTGTAGACCCTCTGGACTCCGGTCGGACATAGAGTGTGTTTGTTGAGTGAAAACGTTGCCTGGCTCACGAAGACGAGAACGAAAGGGAAGACTAGGAACTTCCATCTGAGTTAACAAATCCTCGCACCGTGGACACGAGGCTTCAAGTCCTCTCGGTGCTGCTCTATCGGAAGTTACCTTTCGAACCGAACTTCGGTGTTGTTCTATCGGAAGTTACCTTTAGTCCGACTTAAACTGATTTTACTTCTAAAAGTCTAAACCTTCGGAACAAATAGGTGCTCCCGAGGTTAAATTTTTTACGTGGTCAGTCATCTGTAGAAGACTAGAGTTCTTCGTGTGTGTATAATATTCGAGACCCAGTAAGTGGAAGGGTGCCGCAGGAGTCACAAGGGTCTTGGAGACCACGAGAATCGTTCGGAAGTCCTTTTGGTGAAGGAGACCTACAGACGGGGGACAGAGGGCGAACACGAACACTGTTAGAAGGGTCGACGGGAAAATGCCCCGAGGGTGATAATCAGTAACAGGGGTGGGGAGCGGGGAGGGAGATGGACGTGGGAATCATTGGACTGGAACGGGTGAAAGGAGAATTTCCCCCTCGTGTCTTCACCTGTTCGTGAGTAGAGTCCCTACGATGACACCCTGAGAGTCACCGAGACTCACGAAGTAAGTTCCTTCTGTAGTCGAAAACAAAATTTTCTAAAAAAACTACACCTAGTAAAATTCTTAGAAATAACTTAAACAATGTTATAACGAAAACAAAAATACAAAACTAAAAAACCGGGGTTCCGTACACCCTAGAATCAAGGAGTTGGTCCCTCTCTCGACGGTACGAGACGTAACCTTCCGATTAAGGGTTGGAGACCTGACGGTCCTTTCAGGACACCTCCTATAGTCGAAACTAGTAGGAAGAAAGTCGTTTTACGAAGTTTTTCGTCGGAAAAGTGTCTCGGGACCGATAGGACGTAGTGTCGGACCCTCGGTAAAGGGACCCTGGTCTCCTTCTGGGGGAGGGATGTTTCATGACTGGAAGAGAAGTTTCGATTATACACGGAGACTGAGAGACGTTGGAACTTGAGAGTAGTAATAGAAGAAACCGGCTGGTAAATGTCGAGTCAGTACACTTACTCCTACACGTATTTCCAAAACGAGTAACGGTACGGCACTTGGAGACAGGGTGTGTCCTCGTCACTGTAACCACAACTCCTATTCTCGCACCTATGACGCCAACTGTACGGACCTCCCTCTGTGTCTCAGGATCGACACACTGGAACTCGGTCAATTGATTACTGAGACTCGGAGCCGAAGGTAGAAACGTTTACCACCATTCATTGTCTTGGATGACTATCTAGTAATCTTCCTAATATACTTTAACACGTATGTCATTTACCATTTTTTTTTTTTTCAATCGATCAATGTTATCTCCATCTCACTCCGACTTGACGTAAATGTTTTTAGTAAGTTCAGACGTCCGGGGTCAGATAGACTCTCACCGTATGACGGTAGTGGTAGGTTTAGAGGCGAAGGACATGATTCATTCTTGTACAACCCCGGGTGTCGAACGAGGAAGGAAGGAGGTTATCAACTTCATCTTTACACTGACGGTAAGGGGAAAGAACAGGAGGTCCACGGTCACTATCCTCTCTATCATATAAGACGTGGTAAACACGTACGTACGCATGCAAGATTCAATGAAGTCAACACAACCTAAGAAAAACTGGGGTACCTGACATCGGATAGTCGGAGGAGACAGACACCCTTAAGAGGTCCACTCTTATGACCTCACCCAGTGGTACGGGAAGAGGTCCCCTTAGAAGGACTGAGTCCCTAGCTTGAGTACAGAGGACGTAAAGGACGTAACGTTCGCCCAACAAATGATGATCGTGTCGGACCGACCCTCCGGGTATAAGACGTAGTCCTGAAGAGTTTGTAACTATGTACGTGTTCTTATGTGGACTCTTAGAATTTTTTTAAGTCTAACACTAGTCCATCGAGACTCGTCCCGGAGACTCTAAGACTTAAAGAGAGTATTCAAAGGTTCACGATAACGAAGAAGACCAGACCCCTGGTGTAAAAGTCATCATTCATGGATATACTATTAGGTCAACCGTCATTCCTTGAATAAGACCTACTTATAACCCACCTTTTTACGGTCCGGTAGTCGACATCGTGTGGTCCGGAGAGATAATATGGATATAAGATTAAATCGACTATAATATTCAAAAAAAAAAAAAAAATCAAATGAAAAACCGATATAGGATGCCGTACAACCAAGAATCAAGGGTCGGTCCCTAGCTTGAGTGTGAGGATCGTGACCTGCCACCTCAGAATCGGTGACCTGGTAGCCCTTTCAGGGTTCGACTATAATACTGAAAGATCCCTAATAGTAAGAAGCGACAATGACATTTTCTCTAAACTTCCTTCACCTGTTCTACTCCTTCCCTTTCTCCGGGAAGGATCACCCGTCTTCGTTTGGTGTTGATCTCTTTTCCAGTTCTGAAAGAATAAGGAGTCACTCATAGTATTCGAATCCCCAAAAGGTCTTGTATGATCGTCAAGACTACAAAGAACAGGACACAGAAGAGTATCGAGAAACACCAAAATACAACTAGTCAGTCCCACGGAGTCTTTTAGTGGAAACATAAGATCCAATTTCGACAGTGTCCCGTTTCTGTTACTCGTAAGGAAGGATCTGACAGTTCCATAGACACTAAACGTCTTCTCAGTTCGAGTAGTAACAAACTACCGTGAAACATTCTCCCATTCAAAACACCAGAGACCCAGAGACCACGAACTAACTGAATCTTCCCTCCGAGATAGACACTTCCACCAGTCCTCTTAAAGTGTCCCGGGTCAGGGAGACCACCGTTCTGTCGAGAAAGAAGTCCGAAAAAGAGACACCTGGGTAAGAGAACTACCTGTCTTACACGACTGTACTTCGAACGACAACCGAAGAATCAACCGAAAGTACAACAGTTTCTCGTTACCGTCGTTGTACAGAAGACCCACAACCTTCTTTATTGACCTTTTATTAACTGAGGAAATCCTCCCGGGGTGTCCGGCGCAAGGACACCTGGTACACTCCTGTCTACTTTCCTGGAACCCGGGAACTTCGAACAGACAACGATGACTATCATAATAGTCGTTCTAAATCCGGACCTTATATAGGTCTAAGAACAAACATTGGAATTCCTATGCACGATTGACATAAACACAACATTACAGTTTCTAAGAAATTGAAATATTCCCCTTACTAGTGAATAAGGTAAAAGTACTTACGTTCAATACGTGAAACTAACTAAAATGAAATTGAAGAGACAGAGTACCCTCTTGAAGTACCGAGGGTGATTCAGTTATTCGAGTATTATACATATACAGAAAGGGAAGAAACAGGTTTAGAAACTACCTTAAAGTTCTTTACATTCAAATATGTAAAAATATTGGAAATATGAGAATCCCTGAAAATTGTGGATTTCTAAGATTTTAACACACGACACCCTGAAATCTATCGAATATACCGAAACAGACTGAACTCTCGGTTCGAGTAACCTAGTAAAAGTAATGAAAAGGACGAACTCGATTTTAAACGGAAAATTAACTATATAAATGTAAATGATAAAGACAAGGAATAACTACGTAAATTACTTAGTCAAGGTATTTTATTAGCATATTGTTCGGAGTTGTCTGTATATAATCTCGTAAAGTAAAAGAAATCTTATAAAACAATTGAAAAAGAGTGAAAAAATCCTGTTTATACAAAGATTTATAAAACAAAACATCTGGGGGAACTCTCAGCGTATTCGATAATAGAGAGAGAGGTCTTTTTATGTGTATAACCACGATGAAACAGGGTCAAGAATTAGTGACCAGTAATGACCTAATACGATCGAAAGATTAGATATGAAGTGACAACATAAACAGAAAAGGATACTAATACAACAAACAACCAATCAGCGAGTCAGTACACAGTGAGAAACGTTGGAGTACCTGACATCGGGTTGTCCGAGGAGACAGGTATCCTAAAGGGTCCTTCTTATGACCTCACCCAACGGTAAAGAATTCAAGAAGTGACTAAACAAGTATAGTTCAAAAGAAAGAAAGTTACATCATACATCCATGACATTATGTCACAACTCGTGTCATGATACCTGTTTCATAACTTGTTGGTTGAGGTAAAACCTTAGTCTCTACCAACGTCTACGTCGCTACAGGAACTTGGATTTTTGACTCTCCCTCGCCTTCAGAGGGTTGGTCTCACCTGTCTCTCTTCCTACGGATCAGTCTACCTTGTTGTATAAGTTCCGACTCTCCACACTTTTTAGACCACTTTCAAGCTGCTCTTCCCCGTTCTACCATGTACTCGGACCTCCACAACCACCTCGTCATTCCTCGTCTCATTTGTAGTCGTTCTTACGTACGTTCATCCCCCTCCTACAACCCTTCCCCATCAATCCCTCAAATCCTACCTGTACATGTGTGACGACATAATTCTTATCCATTGGTTGTTTCTGGACGACATATCGTGTCCCTTGAGATGAGTCACAATAGACCGTCGGACCTACCCTCCCCTCAAACCCCTTTTTACCCATATACATATACATACCGACTCAGGGAAACTACAGGTGGACTTTGATAGTGTAGTAACAATTAACATGAGGTTATATTTTTTTTTCAAAAAAAAAAAAAATTTCTTATGTGGGCTCCTTCGGAAATCGAGATATAAATTCAAAGTCGTAGTATTTGAGTCATCTAGAAAGACAAGATACCAAACCTCTAAATCATCTCAGACCCCCACAGGATCAACTTCTGTTCTTACCGGAGGTTACTACCATAAGGGTGGGATTCGAGTTTGGAAAACTTCCTTATTAACCACAAGTTAGAATTAACTTTCCTGATACTTCGAACAAGAGTGTAAGATGCTCCTAACAGTACTAGTAGTAGTTTTAGGAGTAGTAGTAGTAGTTTTTACTGTCGGGCGGGGGTGGCGATCAGTGAATTGACTCGATCAGTAAACTTAAGTCCCGTTCTATTAAAAATTGTTACTATTCGTTTCTTTTACGTGTTAGGAACGGAATCTTGCGTTTATAGAACAGACTAAGATGTAGGGTCACACTCCGTCTTTTTTTTACAATGGAACCCTTGACTTACGGTTTTTTACACGTCGGGGAAGACGATTAGGCACGGTGACGAGATCAAGTCTAGGAGCGGCGGAGACCGCACCTGAACAGTCATGGAGAAGTGATCAAAGGGACGGAAACCAGAACAGGACCGAAGTACTAGAGGTCGTGGTACCGACCTTCTTAATTTTGTTTTATTAAATAAATGAACCAACACGACCCAGAATTAACGTCGTAGACCCCAGATCAAGGGACTGTTTCCTAGTTTGGACCCGGAGGATGTAACCCTCAGGTCTCAAAATCGGGGACCCGGTGGTCCCTCCAGGGGACTCCTTAAAAACATTATACGCGTGAACTAGTACTATGAGAAACTGAATTTGTGAAGTCAAAGGGGACAGATTTACTCTGTTACAGAGTTAGAAATTTACGTCTCTCATTCTGGGAAAGGGGGTCGACGGTGGATGAACAAATCAGAGTAGAGATCTATGACGACAACCTACGTCAGAGGAATTATATGTTCAGTAAAAAGTAGAAGAGTGCAAAATTCTACTAAAAGGAAGTCAGAGTATTCGAGAAAGGTAAAAAACTGACGTGTCTCTAAATGATAAGTAGGAAATTCGAGTTTACAGTGGGGAGGATTCTTCGAAAGAAGACATATAGACCCCTGTTAATTCTCAAATAAGGTGAGATAAAGGTGTTACGGACCGAAGATAGACATACTTTTGGAATTCCGTGTGTGTTTTTCTAATAAGATTGTCGTCCTAAGGATCCTATCGTCTCAAAAATAAGACAAGGGGAACCACAGAAGACGTGTCCCGAGCCATCTCTCGAACTATCAATAACTTACTCACCTTTGGATATACAATAAATCTTATTAGAGATTCCTGTTTGTGGTTTTCAAATAAAAACATTACTCTTTCAATATAAAAGGGGAGGACTCTTAAGAAAAGGGCAAATAAAACCACTCTTACCCTACCTCCCGATTCTTGTCTCGATACCTTTTGTCTCTTTCCTTCCTTTAATCTTCTCTAATTTCGTAACTCTTGGGGACCTCTTCCTTTACCGTTGGACTAGGTCATAAGAACGGACCCTTTAGAGTACCTGGCTCCTCAGACCGTCTGATGTCAGGTACTCCGACGTTTCTCATCCTAAATGTTAAATCGCTGATGTGTTGTTATCGTTTCGTGTCTCTTATTATGAACTCTATCTTTTCTTCACTTTTGTTTCGATAGGAAAAATTTTTTTTTTTTAAAAATAACTTCATATCAACGAAATGTTACAACACAATCGAAGACGGCACGTCGTTTCATTCAGTGAGTATGCACATGTATATAGGGGAGGGAAAACCTGAAGAGTAAGTTCAGTGGTGTCTCATGACTCGTCTCAAGGGAGACGATATTCATCCAAGAGTAATCAAGAGATAAAATACGTATCATAGTTATCATATATATATACAAATAGGATTAGAAGGTTAAGAAGGGTGGGGGAATGGGAAATCGCAGGTGTGAACAAGAGATGTAGACACAGAAATAAACAAGAAACGTTTATCCTAGCTCCGGGAAGAACTATAATCTATAATCTCATAGTTCAAGTTCTGGTCTCTCTTTTTAGGGGTGACTGAAAACTTTTCGCTCGACCCCAAGGGTCAGACCGAAACTCCGTCCCGGAACAGGAAACCAGGGACGAAGACTCCCTTCTCTCCTCTGGTGCACTCCAGAGGGACGTGTCTCAAGTCTTCCTTGAGCCCGTAGGTGTGAGGTCGACAGAGAGGTAAGACAAATAAAAGGAAAAGTATGAGTGAGGGTCGAGAAGTCTTAGAAGGGAAGGTCGTACAAGTCGACTTCTAGTGTTCTTTTGTACTGGAACCGTTGGGGTTTCCCGGAAACCCTGAGTAAATCGATAGGTAATAATTTTAGATTTTCGATCTAAAATTACCAGAAGGTGACTGTCGAGTAAAAAAGGACTCTTGATTCGTACATTACAACACCGACACAAGTCATCCTCATACCTTTGTACGACGGAAAAGGTACACCCACTCACCCGTCGTCGTGACAACCGGACAGATTTGACCCCTTCGTCCAAATCCACTTCTTAGAAATCACGACATGGAAAAATGGGAAATACACTTATGTCGAACCTTTTTCATGAAAACGTTCTACGAGACCGGATTTCTTCTCTGTCAGTTCTCCGTTCTCGTGAATCTTGGATCGACGGTCATAGTGACTTTTACTGGAAGGGTCCTCTAACACGATGAGGTCTTCAAGACTTTCGAGGGAGTGAGTCATCTTAGACGAACCTTTCCCCGATTACCAAGTGTCACCAGGAATAAGGAACGAGACCTCATAGGTCTGGTTAACAGGAGGGAACCGCCGTCATCGAGATTTCGTGGTCTCCACTCCCTTCGCCGTATGGGAAGTGGACTTTAACCTTATGTCTTTTTTAGATCAGTTTCTCTTACAGGTCTCATCTACACTAGGAACCTTACTCTCGTAGGTGTAGTCCTTCGGATCGGCTCTCTATGGTCCCTCCCTGTTGTTCATTGGACTCCCAGTTGGTCCTCTGCCACCTACTACTACCACCATCCTATGGACACCAACGTAAAATCGTCAAGATAAAGGTGACAGTCGACTATCGACGGACGAAAGGTGGAAAGCCCACACACACGATTCAGTGAAGTCAACACAGACTGAGACAGGCTAGGATACCTGACATCGGACGGTCCGAGGAGACAGGCACCCTAAGAGATCCGTTCTTATGACCTCACCCAACGGTAAAGAAGGAGGTCCCTGGGTCCCTAACTTGGATACAGAGAACGTAGCGGACGTAACTGTCCACCAAGAAGTGGAGACTCGGTGGACCCTTTGGGGAAAGAGGAAGTTCACCACAGAATTCTCAGGAAGGAATCTCACAACTAGAACCAAGTCAAAAGGGGTATAAGGGAAACAATCCCTACCGAGTCCAAGGATGGGTGTTTCCCTTCCATTCTTAATTAATAATTTTATAAGTTTACATACCTAATAGGTACCCTAACGATCTGAGTTTTTAGAGGTTAATCATTCTACGAAACCGATCTGGAATAAAATAAAAGTAACAGATTGATGTATGTATCTCTTTCTAGAATAAAAGGAGACCCGAAATCATGTCAGTAGGAAACCATCGGTGACCCCTAACTAAGGTCCCAAAGACACTCATGGTATAAAGCTCCTACGAGTTTAGGAAACATGTTTTACAGTACCATAAACGTATATTGGACACGAGTAGAAGGACATACGAAATTTAGTAGAGATCCAATGTATATTATGAATTATACTACGAGAAGATATATTTATCAACACTGATATTTTACATTCACGATACATGTGTACCTTGAGACAAGTTACATACACCGTTGCACCTACTCTTCCCTCAAAACCCCTCTTACGTATGTACATATACATACCGACTCAGGGAAACGACACGTGGACTTTGTCAGTGTTGTAACAAGTAATTGGTCGATATGGGGTTATGTTTTCTTTTTCGAAAATTTTTCATTCGCGATGCATCTATCAACGGTCGGTATGTCGTTTAAGTTCACAGTGAAAAACCTTAAAAGACCTTAAAAAAAAAAAGGGACTTATAAAAACTGGAGGTCAACCAACTTAGACGTTTATGTTTTGACACCTATCTGTTCCGGTTAATATGAAGTCTTCAACCTAAAGTTACCTTTGTGTGTGACGTGGAGTGTGTACGTGTATCGAAGAAGCTACTAATCCCGACCAATACCTCCTTTTCATCCAATATAAAGTAAGTAAGTAAACAAGTAAAGAAGAAAGTACAGTATACAAGACTCGGGGCAAAACTTGGTCAAAAGGAGGATCCTCGACCTTATATCGTCCCATATCAGTCTCCAGAAATAGAAATATTCTGAGTTTCGAGTATATTCGATTCTGTTCTTTGACTGTAGAGATGATAGAGATGTTATGTCATAAGTCAACTGAAAAGGGAAGAGACAAGAGACACGACCCTCAGGGCACCCGGGACCGTTGAGACGCTAGGGTCTCGTCTCCGTACCTCCTGTCTCAGGTGCCTTCACGTGAGTGCAGACGGTCCACTGACCTATTCGGTCACTCAGACCCCCCGTAGGTAAAGGTGTTACATACTACTTTTTCGATCTCGTGGGTGGGAGCGGTGTTCCCGGTAGGACGGCCGAAGATCACAACGTCGATAAGATCTTTGTCGACCGAGAAGATCTGCCATGAAAACGGTACTCACGAAGTACGGCAGACAAGTTACAGATGTCTGTCCCATCC
This sequence comes from Capra ibex, assembly GCA_006410555.1. Classification (NCBI taxonomy): domain Eukaryota; kingdom Metazoa; phylum Chordata; class Mammalia; order Artiodactyla; family Bovidae; genus Capra; species Capra ibex. The sequence continues at coordinate 21,914,990 of SJYO01016970.1, read as the reverse complement.
TCCTGGTGGACCGACCTCCGCCGGACGAGACGGAGCGGCTCCTTAGGACCAAAGAGAGACGGCGAAACAAATATTTCGGCACAGACGAGTCAGAGTCTCCTCTCCTCTCGCGGTCCGTCACGACGATCGACGAGGCTCAGACGAGACGTCTCTCAAGACCATTAAAAGGAGACACTCATTTTCCCGACCGACGGTCGGACTCGGACGTTAAGGGAGACGACAGGGGAGGACATAGTCGACTACTTTATTCCCGGAAACTAAAGTAAAAGACGAGAAAAGAGACTGTGTCTTGGTGATCCCTTTACTCCGATCTTTGAAAGTCCAATAGGGTCCGTCGACTCTTTGTTGGTATCCTTGTTTTACAATGAGTAATTTAGGATCCTGAGACTTTAGGGCCACCATAGGAGTACAAATACTTATATAATACGGATACATCTACACGCCCGTACGAACCCACACACGGACAAAGAGAACGTTTCAAACATAGTCTACCCTTTCTAATTATGGGGCAAACGTAATAGAAATGAAAGGAACAACTTTTCGTTTCTGGTTATAAGTTAAGAACCGGTTTTTTCCGAAGAAAGGACATGTAAACATCTCGTCAATCAGCACTTGTGGGAAGTAGAACCTTTTATATCTCACTGGTCGTGACGTGTACAACTGACTCCGTGACCTGGAGTCGGAAGAACGCATAGAGTGACGGAAGATCATATAAAGTGGTGTCTTTCACACACACGCATAAAGCAAATTGTTGTGTTAGATCAGAATATACGGTTCACGTAATAAGGAGAATAGTAGTTCCGAAATTTAGGAGAGGTACGATTTATAATTTAAATTGTGATAAAGAGATTTTCCTAAACTGAGAACACAGACAAAAAGAATATCCTCGGAGATTCCTCGATTCTTACCGAGACACACTCGAAAGACCTTGTTCACCCCGGTTGGAATTTGTCTGACAAAGACTAAGAGTTGGGAGAGGAAGCTACCTTCCCCGTACCCCGAGTCATTTACGACGGTTCTTAGAAATTTAACACCCGTGTAGATGTACATATTTGTCAAATTTATTTACGCTGTTACACGAAGTAAGCAAATTCAATCATTTTATATGTGGATGATTTCATGTGGGAACCTGACCAAGGGAGGTGTGATGAAACCTTACTTTGGTCGGTAAATTCTCTTTTCTAGTCAAACCAACGATAGGACATTCGATCCTTTTACGTACAATTGTATAAAAAGTGAGAAACCATCACCCTTTTCGACCATAATAATATGTCAGGTCTCACTAAGTCGTTCAATCAAAAACAGTGTAACGTAAAGATTTAACAAGACTTTCGTTTCCAACTTTTTAACGAAAATTCTCAAAAGCTCCCTAGCAAGACAACCCTAGACCTTCCCCTTTTTTTTTTTTTTTTGGGAACTCTTTTGGGACGAATATCCCTGGTAAAGTGAACCAACGATCGAAGTGACCTCCTTATAGTCTAGAGGAAGATTATTAGTGATTCCACGGGACACCCTAGTAAATCGATTCACTATACGTCAACAAGAGTAGGGAGTGTCCATTGATACCGTTGTCTATGTCCCGACTGTTCGAGACCCGGATTGTAATAATCTCTAAGTTGTCAGAAGAGCTGATGTTAATTAACCATAAAAAAGGAGGAACCTAAACATTCCGTTAACTGCAGTCGTAAAAGTCCCACGTTTATTTCTGTAAAACCTACAACCTTTATTTGGTCTAAAGTAAAATTTTAGTACCGTAAATGACTCTTTCGTCGAGTCTCTCCCCCTTTACGTTTACTCCCTCGTAGGCAGACCAAACATAAAGAGGAAAGTCTCTCTTCCTCAAACAGTCACAAAGACACACACTTTAGACTCGGTTACCAAAATCTGTATACGTACACACTTTGTCGATTAAAAAAAGAAACGTTATAAATCTCTCCTTTATAGGGTCTCTTTTAAGACTTGTCACTATCTGATAAAACCGGTCGGGTGTTCTATCGAAAAGGAGTCGGAAAGATTGCTCAACGATCGTCAAAATAAAGAGGTCCCAAACACCATTTTTCATCAGACTAGTAAAACTGAAACTTTGAGATGAATCATCATAAAACTACCCAACCTTTAGGAATCCGTTCCTTGATTCCAAAGTTTTCTCGAGACATAAGACCCATATAAATCAAGGTACCATCCCAATCCTATTTTTGACCGGAGACACAGGTGAAACTTTTCGATTTTCCGAGGGTCTTTCTTTAAAGTCGTCTAAGGTCCAATTATTCGTAAATACTTCATGGGTGTGTACGGAACTTCTTAGGATCCATGAAAGTGTGAATAGAGTAATCTTAAACCATCGAAATATACAGCCTGTACTGACTCGCTGAAGTGAAAGTGGAAAGCGAAAGTACGTAACCTCTTCCTTTACCGTTGGGTGAGGTCACAAGAACGGACCTCTTAGGGTCCCTACCCCCTCGGACCACCCGACGGCAGATACCCCAACGTGTCTCAACCTGTACTGACTTCGCTGAATCGTTAATTCCATTTTTCTCGAGAATGTCAATGGGAATTGACATATGTGTGTGCGTTTCTCTATTAATTGTTCCATATATTTTTCCTTTATTGAGGTAGAGTGACCTAAACTTATTTAAACTACGTCCTTTTTTTTTTTTTATCTTCGTCTCAGGTCGATTACAAACCTACTAGGATAGACCAGTTAAGACCTCCGACAATGTAAATCCTGAAATAAAAAGAGATGATCACACTGTCCGATGAAATGGTGAAGAGGTCCCACTCTCAAAAGGGTGACTACAAATGAACGACCTCTAACGTGAACTGAGTCGACTCAAGAATGAGGTCTTTTAAGCATGTTCCTGTCACTGATTAATTTCAGAACTTCGGGGTCCGACACGAATAGTTCACACTAAATTAAAGGGACTTCAAATCTGGACCCCAGTTTTCTTTAGTCTACAACCCGGAGTAGTATGGGTCTGACTTTATATGAGTCTTTATATTAAAAACATACCATCTTTAAGGATCTTTTAATGAAGATCTAGTCTTCGACTTCTTACGTTCCAAGTCTCGACCTTCTGAACCTAAACTTTAGGACCGGGAAGGGGGACGAGAAAAACACAGGACCCTGTCTAATATAACAGACAAAGATTAAAAGATTAGGGTATAACTTTTTACAATATTACGACGACGAGGACGACGATTCAGCGAAGTCAACACAGGCTGAGTTGCGTTGGGGTATCTACCGTCGGGTGGTCCGAGCGGGCAGGAACCCTAAGAGGTCCGTTCTTGTGACCTCACCCAACGGTAAAGGAAGAGGTTACGCACTTTCACTTTTCCCTTTCACTTCAGCGAGTCAGTACAGACTGAGAATCGCTGGGGTACCTGACGTCGGGTGGTCCGAGGAGACAGGTACCCTAAAAGGTCCGTTCTCATGACCTCACCCCACGGTAACGGAAGAGGTTACAATATTACTCCAATTAGATTTACATTTTACTCTATCTCATCCACATTCTAAAAACATTTAAGATTTTACAAAAACGTCTTGAGTGTTTGAATAATAACCGTTTTAATCTTTTATGTTAGAACCCATCCATCTTTCCTTTTCCTTTGGTTTGACAACGATAACTTAAAAAAAAAGACGTCACGTAAGAACCCACTCTATGTACGTTACCTCCGGTTCGTATGACTCGGAATAAGGTGTCAGACGGTCAACCCTCAACCCCCTCCTGAAACTCTTCTTCCCAGATATATCAGTCCTCACAAGACTATGTAAAACTATAGTCTTGTATGTAAAACTATACAAAAACCGTATTGTTGTAGTACCTACCTCACTACAATGAGACACTCAACCCACTTCCCTTAGTATAACTACGTTGGTAAAAAACTCGTAAAAAGTGTAGTGAGTCAGCACAGACTGAGAAACGATGGGGTACCTGACATCGGGTGACCCGATGAGACAGGAACCCTAAAGGGTCCGTTCTTATGACCTCACCCAACTGTAAGGGAAGAAATCCCCTAGAAGGGTTGACCTCCTAGTTTGGGCCCAGAAGGTGTAACGTCCGTCTAGGAAATAGTAGACTCGGTGGTCCCTTATCTGTGTCACTTTTTACGAAATGTCTGTAAGGGAACAAGTATCGTTTTAAAAAAATTTTAATTAAAAATAACCTCATATCGACGAATTGTTATAACACAATCAAAGATGACATGTCGTTTTACTTAGACGGCATACATATGTATCTAGGGGAGGAAAAGGGGAAGGGTAAATATAGTGGTGCCTCGTGACTCATCTCAAGGGACACGATATGTCATCCAAGAGAAATCAATAGGTAAAATACGTATCATAGTTATCACCTATATCCATCGTTCTTTAAATACGTCTACTTGAGGTTAAGGTTAGGTGACTAGACATATCCTTATATTTCTCGATCGAACGGGATGTAAGTGAACCTCTTTCACTATCTTGATCACACAATCGGGTGACTCCCTGGGTCGGGTGTGTAACTCATTTGCCTGAGGTGTAACTCAACTTACCCCACTTTACTATTGAACTAAATATCTTTTATTTAGTACTTAAATAATAAATAAATGATTATTAAAGACAGGTAAAGAAACGATCCTGGACCCATATATTTTCACTCGTGGAACTGGTGAACATCGAAGATCAGATGACCTCTTCTCACTATGTGTACTTTATTTATAATAAATTTACGATTAATTACTTACATAACTAATTTACGCTCATATCATTCACGACGAGTTCTCTCATAACCCACGAACCTCTCGTACATCTTTCCCGTCAGTACATCGGTTTCCCTATTAGTCCTTCACTGTGACTTCTCTTAAGAACCTATCTTATGGATCCACTCATTGTGTGTATATTAAAGGAGGATAGAGAGATACACGTTCAGAATATTTGTTAAGAAGTTTTGAGTGGAGTTTGTCACAAAGGAATTTCGAGAGGACACTCTCAACCCGTCATTTTTTCCGAGTCAAGTCAAGTCAAGTCAAGTAAAGTCAAGTCAGCGAGTCAGCACAGACTGAGAAACGCTGTGGTACTCAGCGTCGTGCGGTCCGGAGGGACAGGTAGTGGTAGAGGGCCTCAAGTGAGTCTGAGTCCAGGTAGCTCAGGCACTACGGTAGGTCGGTAGAGTAGGAGCCAGCAGGGGAAGAGGAGGACGGGGGTTAGAGAGGGTCGTAGTGTCAGAAAAGGTTACTCAGTCGAGAATCGTACTCCACCGGTTTCATGACCTCGAAGTGGAAGTCGTAGTAAGGAAGGTTTCTTTAGGGTCCCAAGTAGAAGTCTTACCTGACCAACCTAGAGGAACGTCAGGTTCCTTGAGAGCTCTCAGAAGAGGTTGTGGTGTCAAGTTTTCGCAGTTAAGAAACCGCGAGTCGGAAGAAGTGTCAGGTTGAGAGTGTAGGTATGGACTAGTGTCCTTTTTAGTATCGGAACAGTCGTGACTTCTTAAGTACGGAAGTTTTACACCACTACCTCTTCTAAGAAGTCTCAGGGAACCCGACATTCCTCTAGTTTGGTGAGTTAGAACTTCCTTTAGTCAGGATTTATAAGTAACCCTCCTGACTACGATTTCGAATTCGAGGTTATGAAACCGGTGGGCTATACTTCAACTGAGTAACCTTTTCTAGGACCACCACCCTTTCTAATTTCCGTCCTCCTCTTCCCCTGTTGTCTACTAATCTATTAATCTACCGTAGTGGTTGAGTTACCTTTACTCAAACTCGTTCGAGACCCTCTACCACTACCTGTGCCTTTGGACCGTACGACGTACAACGTAGGGTACCCCAGCGTTTCTCAGTCTGTACTGACTCGTTGACTTGTTGTTACGAGAGGATTGACTTGTACTGGAGAAGAGGTCTCAAATCAATAACGGATTAAATTTTCACTTGTAATTAACACATAGATGATACACAACCTACAAGAGTCACGAAGTATAGAGTAAACTGAGAACGATGTTGAGGAATCCATCGATGATAATAACAGTAATAAAACGTCTACTCTTTTGACTCCCTCGATTTTATTGAACGAACGTCAGTGTCCTTCTTCTAGATCTAGGTCTGGCACGACACGTTGTGTTCTCTCCATTAAAATTGTAAACCGAGACGTCCGATGTCATCAGAGAGAACACCCTGAATCCGAAGGACTGGTCACAATTTGAGTAAAAACCTCCACAGTAGAAGGAATAACCTGACATTCAAGGAAAATTACATATAAATACATGTTGTTTCACTTATCTGAAATTCGTGGGGAGGGAGTATTCGACATTTTGTAAAGATAGTGACGACTGTTAAAGGGAAAGGTTAGTTATTGAGAAGAGGTAGGGTAGGGTCCCTTGATGAGACGACTAAATATAATAGTGTCAAACAAAAAAAGACTAGATCTTGAAGTGCATTTACTTTAGTATCAAACACGAGAAAAAAACGAGAAGAAAACTAAAGAAAGTGAATCATGTTACAAAAACTCTAAGTAGGTGAAATAAGGAAAAATAACAACCGTCATGAGGTAGGAATTTGAGAAATCCCAGACGGGTAAAATATAGGTGAGGACATGAATCTTGGTTTCACTATAATTTTTATAAATAGTTGTCCTACTGTCCTATGAATACTCTTGTTTGTACCCGGGTTCCCGACCTCGTCTCAACATACAGTCTCCAATTGTGAATCAGAAACCTAACACCCTTCCATCCTCAGGACCTCTCCACACATCCTTACCTTTACAGACCTCGTTACTACCTCGAGAACCTCCGAGTCCTGTGACCAATAAATGGTCGGTCGTACCCTCAAAAGTGTTAAAATTGTTGGCTATGTTCACATGGTCACACACGACGACTTATAGTCGAGATGGATCATTTCACAGGATATGTCTTTTCTGCAAGTTATTATAAACAAATAACTCTCCCAATTATTGATGTTTAATTCATATTTAACTCATAGACATGAAGATAGTGAATCTTAATTGGACAAAACGTTCCTAGAGACCTCTTCCGTTACCGTTGGGTGAGATCATGAGAACGGACCTTTTAGGGTACCCACCTCCTCGGACCATCCGACGTCAGGTACCCCAGCGTTTCTCAACCTGTGCTGACTCGCTGAAGTGAAAGTGAAAAGTGAAAGCACGTAACCTCTTCCTTTACCGTTGGGTGAGGTCACAAGAACGGACCTCTTAGGGTTCCTGACCCCTCGGACCACCCGACGGTAGATACCCCAGCGTGTCTCAGCCTGTGTTGACTTCACTGAATCGTCGTCGTCGTTCCTAGAGATTCTTGAAACCAAAATCGTCATTAACACACTATATCCAATAATTCTGATAAAGTCTCGAACCCAGATGTGATAGAGTAAACTGGGTTTCGACTGGTGAGAGTACGATCGTTACTAACTACTTGTTGTATATTTACGACAATTCAGAATTGACTCAAAGGTATATACTTGCTAACATAGATCTTGTAATACCCTTCTTCTTCGTTCCGATAGTGTACGTCTTACATATGCGTTATCTCATGGACCGTATGACACTTCCGAGTTATATAAACAACTTACTAATACACTTACCGATGAACATACACAAGTATTCTCTTTCTCCAGTTCTTCCCAACCTCTTAGGTCTCCTCTGAAGAATCTCTTTCATTCAACTTCCATCTGGTACTCTCACCCATCCAAAATCTACTCTCTCAATCTTATCACCTCTTGTACTTGTTTCTTTCTTGTACCCAGGACATCCCCTGTGGACGAAAACGGACGTGTCGTGGGGAAGAAGAAGAAAACCCCTTGAGTTGATGTAAAAGAGACAACGAAAGTCTGAACCTCGTTGATGGTTAGTTCCTTAAGACAGAACGGACCTGTCTTCACCCACCAACTATGTTTGATCCGACCATTCTTCGAGAGAAGGATTCCACACTTATAGTGTATCGTATTAAGTCTCTTAGACTAATTTGACTACTTAAGATCACCGTCTCGGGACTCGTCTGACAAGGAACCAACAACGATAGATCGAGAAGTCTCGAAAGGACTAAGGACCGAAAAGACTTTTAAACCGGTCACGCGAAAAGGAAGTAAAGACACTCAATAAGGTATCAAAAGGTTGAAACAAAAAAATTGAATTACATCGACCTCAGTCAAAGACAACGAACATTGTTTGTGTGGGACTACCTGAATCCGTAAAAGGTCGAAGGGCCGGGGAAACAACAAGTCAACTGCTCAGAATTGAGAAACGATGGAGTACCTGACGTCATACGGTCCGAAGGGACAGGAAGTGATAGAGGGTCTCAAAAGAGTCTGAGTACGGGACACTCGGTCACTACGATAGGTTGGTGTAGTAGGAGACAACAGGGGAAGGGGAGTACGGGAACTAGAAAGGGTCGTAGTCCCAGAAAAGGTTACTCAACCGAGAAGTGTAGTCCACCGGTTTCAAAACCTCAAAGTCGAAGTCCTAGTCAGGAAGATCACTTATAAGTCCCAACTAAAGGGCCGGGGATCGTCAAAAAAAAAAAAAAATTTTCTACAGAACCACCAGTCATCGACTAAAATCTAAAGAAAACTTACAAATGAAATCTCTTACCATAGGGGATGTGAAAGGAATGGTCGTCTAGTACACCAAAGTGAGGAACTCAGTATCTAACTCTACAGAGCCTTACAAGAAGAAATATTGAGTCCCAGTGTAAAACGATGTGTCCTGGGGTTCTCCAAGGTGAGTCTTCCCACTACACTTATAGACTTCTATTATGGACATTATTAGTAGGACACCTGAGAATTCTTGTTTCTGTGTCAGTCTAAATTTGTTTCCTTCTACGAATTAAAATATCGACATTAGGCACCGACCTACCGTAGTGACTGAACTACCTGCACTCAGACTCACTTGAGACCCTCAACCACTACCTGTCCCTCCGGACCGCACGACGCTATGTACCCCAGTGTTTCTCAACCTGTGCTGACTCGTTGACTTTACTTGACTCGACTCGGACACCGACAAAACACAAAAGAAAGGGGTGAATGAAGTAGATGACAAAAAAAACGTTACTTTCATTTACAAAGAGAAAGAGGAGGGTCGTAGAAGATAACCCTATTTGATAACAACGCCACAACGGGAACCAGATAGAAAGAAAAAATATACGTACGATTCAGTGAAGTCAATACAGACTGACACACGGTGGGATACCTGACATCGGGTGGTTCCAGGAGACAGGTACCTAAGAGGTCCGGTTTTATGACCTCACCCAACGGTACGGGAGGAGGTCCTGTAGGAGGGGTGGGTCCCTAGTTTGAGCACAGAGAATTTAGAAGACGTAACCGTCCGCCCAAGAAATGGTGATTGTGGGGGACCCTTCAGAAAGAAAGAATCAGAGGTGATTGAAGAGACAGTCGAAGTAGAGAACGATGGCCGAACCTTGTGAGGTTTCAGACGAAGGGTACTCAACGATTAACTTGATATGAGAAGTAAAAAAGAGTACTTAGGACCCCTCTTATCGTAAAAAGAGGGGTTCCCTTTTACTTTTGTACTGTCTTCTGTCTTCATCGATAATACATTTGTCTTGTCTAAAGTCACCGGAAACACGTTTTCCTTTCGCCTTCGTTCTTCTCGTTAAGTTCAGGTCCGGACCGGTGCACCCAATCGGAAAGAGTTACTATCCGATCGTGTTGTACTCTTTTTTCCTCCCGGACAGGGTTCTCCTCCACGAGGTACACCCTAGTGACTCGTTCGTCTACGAGAATGTCAGGAGTCACCTGAGACTTACCCTTTTTTCGGGATTTCTTGTATTTTTACCACGTTTAAGTTTTCTTAGACTCTTACTTATACTAAGAGTTGTGAAAATAAGAGACAGTAACCAACTATTATTCATGTAAATCGTCTATCTTTTACTTGTAAGAGAACCCCTTGTCTTAGACGGAAGACTGAAGTTCCACTCACGGTAAGGGAACCCATGAAAGCCTTAGTGGATATCTCAGAATGAGGAGAGATGAGTAGGGTAGTACCCTAGAATAAACACGAGAGTAATAAGAACCATAGTAAAAGAAAGTAAAAAATAATAAATAATAGACAAACAGACACAACCCAGAAACAACACCGAACGCCCAAATCGACGTCAGACACTCTAGAGCCAAGAGGTTGGTCCCTAGGTTGGACCAGGGGAAAGTGACCCTCACACCACAGAATAGGTGACCTGGTGGGCCCTTCAGAGAACTGGATTAAAGGATTACCAGAAAGAAGAGACAAAGGAAGGGGAAGTAGGAAAAGACAGACGAGGGTCTTGTGTTTTCTGGACCGGTACATACAGTTAGTGGACGAATTTCTGGAAACTCCTACGAGGAATCACATATCCTACCTTAACTGGAGAAATAGTGTCGGTCGTTCTGTGAGGGGTGTACCCGGAGGTGTACGGAAGGGTCGGACAAATGACGATGAGTGAAGAAAGGTGTGCTTTGATAAACGGTAAGGTGTTTGTGTGGTTTGTGAAATTCCGGAGACACTGAAACGAGTGCTAAGAAGGTGACACTACAAAAGGAGTTTAGAGGAGGTCTCTGTAGAGAATTTCTGGTTATAATTTCCAGTTTTAGAGACGGTCGTCTTAGAAAATTGAAAAGGAGACACGTGTTGAAAGAAAGATATGTATATGGTGTGTATGTCGTGTATGTAATATAGTAACAGGGACCTCTTCCTTTACCGATGGATGAGGTCATAAGAACGGACCTCTTAAGGTACTTGTCTCCTGGGACCGGTCGTACTCCAGGTACCCCAGCGTCTCAGCCTGTACTGACTTACCGATTGTGATGATGTGATGATAATAGTAACGTCGGGTTATCTATATATTGTACTTGGTTTATGTTTTAATTATTAAATGTCATCGGTGTAATTTTTTCTTTTTATTTCGTGTGAGTCAATTAAAATTATTATATAAAATGGATTAGGTTATATAGGTCTTTACAGTGAAGTTACATTTTTAATGGTTATTATTTGTTATTTAAGAAACTTTATACTAAACACGATACACGAAAGTCGTGTAGAAATAAAATAAAATAAAAAAAAGTGTAGAAATAAAATTTATGTTCATGAATTAACATATTATAGATGTAAGTCAATCCCAATGGTGTCACCTGTCGGTCGTAATAAAATATTTAGTGACAGAAAGAAGACCAAGTCACTACATAAAGAGTTCCTGATTCCGAATAAGTGGAAAACTACAGACTATATATCGGAGTACACCCCTTGTATCGTCGACTCACCTACACGGGACTTACCTTCTTATTAAAAATTCAGAACTCATAGATCCTTACGACCAGGTGTTTACTTGGTAACATAAAGGAAAATACAGTTTAAGGGAACCATCACAGTCCTGTCTGATAGTTTCTTACAAGTTGTTAAGGTCATTTAGGTAACGGTTTACCAGTTACCCCACCACGCATTATTTTTACTGAACCTTCCTTCTAATCAACGTGTCAAGTTTAAAGTAAACCGACAACAGTTTAATAGTATTACCAAACTTATGTAATTCTGACGTTACTAATCTAACATTAACGTGTGAAGAACCCATAAAAAGAGTACTGTAGCTGGATCTACTTAGTCGGCGTGTGTGTGTTAGATTAGTTAGTGTCTGTCGTAGGAACTTACAAAGGTCTCTTCTACCTTCATCTCCTTTTTTCCCCTAATCAATTTAGGGTATAATAAACTAAAGACAGTAGAGACTTGAGGATATCGTAAATATTGGGGACCACCTATTCTACACATCTGTTACTGGGGTACCCACATTCCAGTGTTCCTTTTGGACACCCTAGAGACTCTCGTTACCAATGTGTGGGGACCGTTTCTCGGACGAGAAATTAGGATGTGACAACGTTGGAAGGGTCATGATGTCCCTGTCACAGACACCCCCTGAGAACCCTAAAGTCCTACTATAATGTCTTATGTTTCATGATATTGTAGGTGAGTTACATAATATTTGTTATAGAGAAGACCGGAACTCTTAGTGAGTCATTCAGTTTTATGTTTATTAATACTGATTTTTCTAATAGGTTTTGTATACCAAAACTTTCGAAACGATTTTATTTGGGTAAAGACAAGGGATCTACTATTGTAAGTCTACTCTGAAACAGTACAGCCCAATGAAACTGAAAAGGCCACAAAAGTGTACGAAATTAAACAGTATAGGTAAGTAAGTTTTTTTTACTCAGTTTGATAATAACAGTAGTGAACGTGATACCAAGAGTAACCGGTACCTTTAATATTTTTGATAGGATTGATTATAAAACCCTTCACAGACAGTAGAAAGTTATACACCTGTATTGTATGTATTAAAGAAAGTACGACATTTACTTAGTCGCTAACACGCACGCACGATTCCACGAAGTTAGCGTAAATTGATAAACGTTGGGGTACCTGGTAGGAGGTAGGTACCCTGAGAGGTCCTTTCTTATGACCTCACCCAACGGTACGGGAGGAGGTCTCCTAGAAGGACTGAGTCCCTAGATTGATGAAGAGAATACAGAGGACGTTCACCCAAGAAATGGTGATCACGTTGGACCCTTCGGGTTTACTTAGTTATCAACATTAGTTTCCTTTTAGTCAATTTCCCCTCGTTGTTATAATTCTGAAACAAGGGAAGAGTGAAAAGAGACACCTCCTTTAAGGACTTACGACCCTCGTCCTTGTCTGTCCCAGAACCACCTGTTATGGATCAGTTCACCTTGTCAGAGGTCGACACATTTTTGTATTAATGGAACCGCCTAGAGTTTGATGGGTTGAGAGAGTACATGACCTCTTCCCTTATCGGTTTGTGTCTTGTTATTACGACTAAACCCCGTGTAAATTTTAGATTAGTAATTCCGTTATTACATCAGTTGTAAAATTTAAATTTTCAAGGTCAAGTCCCTGAAGGGACCACCAGGTCACCAATTCTTAGACGGACGATTACGTCCTGTGTACCCAACCTAAGGACTAGACCCTTCTAAGATGTACGTCACCCCGTCTATTCGGATACACGGTGTTGATGACTCGGGTTCATGGGTCTCGAACACGAGACGTTGTTCTCTTGGGTGACGTTACTCTTCCGGTACGAACCGTTGGTCTCTTAACGGAGATGAATGGCGTTGATCTCTTTCGGACGCACGTCGTTGTTTCCAGGTCAGTTATTTTCATTTTATTTTATTTTATTTTATTTTTTCAAGGTTAAGTCGGGTTAACAAACTTCAAGTCAAGTCAGCGAGTCAGTACAGGCTGAGAAACGCTGGGGCACTTAACGTCGTGCGGTCCGGCGGGACAGGTAGTGGTTGAGGGGTTCAAGTGAGTTTGAGTGTAGGTAGCTCAGGTACTACGGTGGGTCGGTAGAGTAGGAGACAGCAGGGGAAGAGGAGGACGGGGGTTAGGGAGGGTCGTAGTCCCAGAAAAGGTCACTCAGTTGAGAAACGTACTTCCACCGGTTTCATGACCTCAAAGTCGAAGTCGTAGTCAGGAAGGTTACTTGTGGGTCCTGACTAGAGGAAATCTTACCTGACCAACCTAGAGGAACGTCAGGTTCCCTGAGAGTTCTCAGAAGAGGTTGTGGCGTCAAGTTTTCGTAGTTAAGAAGTCGTGAGTCGAAAGAAGTGTCAAGTTGTGAGTGTAGGTATGTACTGGTGTCCTTTTTGGTATCGGAACTGATGCGCCTGGAAACAACCGTTTCATTACAGAGACGAAAAGTTATACGATATAGATCCAACCAGTATTGAAAAGAAGGTTCCTCATTCGCAGAAAATTAAAGTACCGACGTCAGTGGTAGACCTCACTAAAACCTTGGGGGGTTTTATTTCAGACTATGGTAAAGGTGACAAAGAGGTAGATAAAGGATACTTCACTACTCTGGTCTACGGTACTAGAAGCAAAAGACTTGCAACTCGAAATTCGGTTGAAAAAGTGAGAGGAGAAGGTGAAAGTAGTTCTCCGAAAAATCAAGGAGAAGTGAAAGACGGTATTCCCACCACAGTAGACGTATAGACTCCAATAACTAATTATACTGAGAAATTGGATCTGGACCTGTAACTATTATACTCAATTTATACTCAGAACAGGTTTCTATTTGACTTTCGATTTCCACTACCTCCTATTCCACAAAGTTCCCCGTCGAGAAGAAAGAGACGGTGTTCTTTGGAGAACTCCAAACAACCTCTTATGATGTACTAGGTAACACACGGACTAGGTAAAAGGAAAGAAAGGATCTGTAGGGTAGGTACACCACAACGCACCTCGACCTCTTGTCCTCAGACCACAGTCTGTCTATACCCAACTTAAGCAAGACCGTAAGACCCGTGTTGTGATGAGTAATTTATTACTACGGAAAAGAAATACACCAAGAAATAGAAAAAAAGTTAACATATATATGTATGGTGGAGTTTAAGTTAAATGGTAAGTTCTAAACTTTATAAAAACCTTCTAAACTAGTTACCATTTAAAAGAGGGGGTCTTCACATTGTTCCCCTGTTTAAGATGAGGTAATAACGTATGGGAGTTGAAACCTGATAAATAATCTGACTGACCGTTTACGTAGTCACACTGATTAAACCTTGTCATATTTTGATGTTGTTAAAAATAAACCCTACGAGAAACTATACCCACTAAAGTCATATAGTTTATCGGGACGTCAATCCGAGTTCATAACTTGTGTTATCGTCAAACGGAGATTAAAATAATAATAATAAAAAAATCAATTTTTAGGGTAAATAAATAAAACCGACACGTCCCAGAATCAAAAGTGTATACCCTAAAAAGAAAAAATAACTCCGTACACCCTAGATAAAGAGACTGATTCCTCGTTTGAGCCCCTGAAGAACTCAACCCTCACACCTCAGAATCGGTGACCTGGTAGTCCATTCAGGGACGGGAGTTAAAATCTTCCATTAGTGTTTTAGTTTAGAAGAATTCGTTGATTTTATCTCCTACTACTACGAAAAGACTACTCTTTATAAGTCTAATAACAAATAGGAACCCCGAAGGGACCACCGAGTCTGTTATTTCTTAGATGGACGTCACACCCCTAGGTCCAAGTTTCGGACCCAACCCTTCTAGGGGACCTCTTCCCTTACCGATGGGTGATGTCATAGGAACGGACCTCTTAAAGTACCTGACTCCTCGGACCACCCAATGTCAAGTACCCCAGTCTTTCTCGACCTGTCCTGAACCGCTGACTTGTTGTTATTGTTTAGTTCGTAGGCGTCACCTTGGTCAAGACGGGACGTCCTCCGTAAAAAGCACAGTATCATTGACTTCACCATAATGATCGTAAATCAACCCTCTTTGACCACCACGGACTGACAGAGTGTCAGGATGTGTTTACTTAACAGAGAACCGGAAGTGTTCACAGTTTACGGGTTTCCCTATAAGTATGTTCACCTTTTGAACAAAAATAACTCGACTCGGATCTTAGATTGTGATAATGTTATTTGTATTACAAAACAAAAACAACCCTTCCGTATCAAAATTATCATATGTTATTTAAAACACCCTTACGTTAATGAAACTTTTAACTCCCCTGTTTACCTCATATCTGATCAATGATTATTATATAAATGTATTAAAGGAATTAACACTATTTACATTAATTACTCCATAATTATTCTCCCCCTATACGTAGAGATAAAAAACATTTAGGGATTGATAAGGTAGATTTTATCTTTCAAATAATTTCTTTTGTTTTTTTGAATTCCCCTCTAATATGAGGAAGTAAGACTAATCTTGGAATGGTTCTCAATCAAAGAGAATACCCTGACTAACATAGGGGGGTTTAAGTATCCAACTCCGAGATTTGAAGTCAAGAGTCTTCTACTAATATAAATCTCTATGTCAGACATTTCTCCATTAAATTATTTTTACCCCAGGAATCCCACCCCGGATCAGGTTATACTGACTATAGGAATATTCTTCTTCTTTAATCCTGCATCTATGTGTCTTCCTTCTACGTCCTTTCCATCGGTAGATATTCGGTTCTACTCTACGGAGTCTTCTTTGGTTTGGACGGTTGTGGAACTAAAACCTGAAGGTCGGAGGTCTTGAAATTCTTTTATACAAAAACAACAAATTCGGTAGATCTGATACCCCAAAACCATGTCGTCAGGATCTTTTGATTGTGTCAACGAAATAAAAATCTTTTGGTGTGATTACTGCTATAATTTCGATAACTATGTATAACGTGAACTCAGGGCTCACGTTGTATAAGAACGGTCAGACGAAAACATTGACAGTGTAAGTGTCATTAAGACGCACATCAAGTTCGTAAGACTGACGGAATATGAATTATAGTAGTATAGACTCGTAAATGAATTACCGTAAGGACATTAATATATATCCCGAAGGGACTATCGAGTCAACTATTTCTTAGGTGGACGGTACGTCCTCTGGAGTCAAGCTAGGAACCCACCCCTTCTCGGGGACCTCTTCCCTTTCCCATGAGTGAGGTCATAAGACCCAACCTCTTAAGGTACCTGAAATATCAGGTACCCCAACGTTTCTCAACCTGTACTAACTCGTTGCAAGGGAAATTAATGTAATGAACATTGGAAATAAAATGGAAAAGACCATCAATCTAATTATATAATTGTAAAAACCTATAATAAGTGTATCCGTCTAATATCATGGATACTTAAAATAAAGACTCGTATTTCTTCTGTAAATTTTTATAAATAGTGTTTTTTGACTGTAACCCAAACGACTCCACCTCTTCACTCATGGTGATTACCATTCAAAATCCATCCAAAATGAATCACCTCGGGTCGGTTAGGATGTCGACAGTGCACCATTCATTATACACTATCAATAATATAATTAGGTGACAAACCCCACTAAACAGTACATCGGTGTCTTTGACCTCGTGTAGAACAATCACAAAAGTTTCGGGAAGGAAACTACCTTAATTAAGTTAAGTTCCCAACAAGACACGGGAGTGGAAAAGAGGTCAGTGTCCTACCGTGTATGGGAGAGAGGTGAAACCACTCTGGTGCACTGAGACGGCCTGAGGTCGAGGGGAACCTCAAGCTAGTCAGGAGTAAACGAAGATTGATCAATTACCCTCCTCTCCGTGAACAGTCGGGTTACGGTCGTGCAAGACTGGATTTGATCACATTTCCTGTTGACCTCCCAACATACGTCAACGTGTCCTCCTCTCTTCGGACATAAACGAAACGGTGGGCTAAACAGGTATAGAATGTGGCACGCAGAGAATTTCTTTAAAGAGGGTGTTTAAAGACCGTATAGACACACCTACGGTCGATCAGTCTCTGATGCGTCTCTCCGACGTGGAGGAGTCCACTAGAACGACGTTCGACGGGGCGAGACTGTGTTCGTTTCCTGTCGTCTGTTCGGTAGTAACAGGGGTCATCTCGACCCCACTGTCTCTTCGTGTCTGGATCAACTGTCCTCCGGGACTATATAGGACCGTCTTCTTTGACCCGTTACACGGTTTACAGTGTTTAAAAATGACCGGGAAAAGAACTTCTCGGTTGGATCTTCTGTCTCACTTGTTTATTATATTAACACCTACGTCGAACAGAAAAAACTTTCGTGAAAGGACACGGTTGAAGGTAATAGAGGAAAGGTTTACCGTCGGGAGACGTCACCAGAGAAAGACAGACTCAAGTCAACTTTGGTTCTACTCCTCGTCCAACCCGCCAGTCCCGTCAAACCCCCAACACCAAAAGATTTTTTACAACTCACAGAGACTAACTTAGGAACCTTCAGATCCTGAATCCAAGTAAATGTAGAAACAATCCTACAAACCCCGGAGTGTACTCAGGGGGATGTTTGTCACAAAAGAGTGTTTTCACATAGACAACCCCCTCGGGCCAACTCTTCTGGAACCGAATGAGTTTAATTCTCGGACTAACCGATACTCCAACGGATAGAAGGTTCCTCCGTAAAAATCTCTCATCACCTCCCTGTTCTGGTAGAAACGTTCCCTAGTTTTACGAAAAGAGACCTAACTCACACTTCGTCCAATAAACCTCTTAACCTTGAAATATCCCCGTCCTTTGATTACTAAACACCTCCTACCATCGACGTCCCCTTCCCCTCCCGTCCTTATAAACATACCCCGAAAGTCTCTCCTTTCCTTATCCCCAGGTTCGTGAAAACGAACTCTACATGTCAATGACTTTAGAGAGTCACATAGGTCAATCTATCTCGAGGTACGTCACAGGTCACTGTCGCACCCCACGACTCTGTTTTAGTACAACCTCCATCTTTCTCTGTACTGGTTCAGTCCACCATCCTCCCAAGTCTCGTTCGTTCGAGACTTTACGTAGTCCACTTAAAGTCCTGAATCAACTACCTCAATTCTCCATCTTGAGACATAACCTAAAGGACAATTACGGATATGTTCCCTCGATCCTACAATAAACGCAGTGGATGCCTCTTGGTCCTGTAGGTGTGCAAAGTTAAACATATCATGAACGTTATATGTGTAACTAAAACTTGGTCACAAAGGTGAATTCAGAGTGTTGTAAAATAACTACGACACCTCGTCCATAGAACATGGTAAGGGTAAAATGTCGAGTCTTTCGCCTAATTCTAGTGGACCCCACCTTTGTCAACAGATGATAATAACCGACGGTGAATGACTTCTGAATGGTACACGGTCCGTGACGACGTTAGTAAAATGAACATAACTCCAATAATAAAGGAGACAAAATATCCTATCCTTTACTTTTGGGACTCTCCATTCGCACTGTGTCTCTCGGGGATAACCTTCGGAAACATTATCTTGTTCCGATACTGTTTCGATCTGTCACATAATTTTTCGTGTCTGTAGTGAAACGGCTGTTTCCAGGTATATCAATTTCGATACCAAAAAGATCATCAGTACATGCCTACACTCTCGACCTATTATTTCTTCCGGCTTTCGGTTTCTTAACTACTAAAACTCGACACCACGACCTCTTCTGAGAACTCTAAGGGAACCTGTCTTTCGTCTAGTTTGGTCAACTAGGATTTCCTTTAGTCAGGACTTATAAGTAACCTTTCTGACTACGACTTCGACTTCGAGGTTATGAAACCGGTGGACTACACTTCTCGGCTGAGTAACCTTTTTCTGGGACTACGACCCTTTCTAACTCTCGTCCTCCTCTTCCCCTACTGTCACTTACTCTACTAACCAACCATGGTGACTAAGTTACCTGTACTCAAACTCGTTCGAGACCCACTATCACTTTCTGTCCCTTCGACCACACGACGTCAGGTACCCCAACTTTTCTCAACCTGTGCTGACTCGTTGACTTGGTGTGTTTCCTTGTTAACTCTCCACCAGGGACGACTGACAGGAACTCTTAGGACGTAGTCGTAGACAATAAGTGTATATTTACACTGGGACACACTACAGGTCCTGTATTACCGGGTCCGATAACTCCCTTTTGACCTCACTCTACTTCAGTCACAGGTAAATATCGACTGACACGGTAAAGAGTTTATTAATATTCTTCTTAAACTTATTCCTTCTTTACGTAGTCCGATTTTCGGACCCTTATTAAAGAGGACAAAAGTCAAAGTACTACACACTACACTCATCGGACCATTAAAGTGACTTACTCTCCTAAAACTAATGTACATGGGGGAACGGTCGGCCATGTACGACCCTAGTCGTACTGTTTCCTCCAATATTACTCGTAAAATTCTCAAAAATCTGGTTTCGCACTCTCGAAGTCCTCCACACGGTACCCTATTTCACTGTCCTACCTTTCTCCCCTGTAAGCAAGACCCCGAATCGAGTGACTGGACGACCCTACCGTCACACTTACAGTCAAAACACTCTGTTTCCGAGATCTGTTTTATGGTCCAAGTTTCACAATTCAGTAAGTCAGAACATGTTGAGAAACACTGGGGTATCTAACATCGACCGGTCCGAGGAGACAGGCACCTTAAGAGGTCCGTTCTTATGACCACACCCAACGGTAAGGGAAGAGGTTCGCTAGAAGGACTGGGTCCCTAGTTTGGACCCAGAGGGCGTAACGTCCGTCTAAGAAGAGGTAGACTCGGTGGTCCCTTCGGGTCCCAACTTTACTACCATGTAATCAACTGGGGTCAAAGGTCTAACGTCTATTAGCATAATAATATAGGATATCCTGGAGAGAGAGACGAGTCAACGACTCAACACAGACTGAGAAACACTGGGGTACCTAGTATCGGAAGTTCCGAGGAGACAGGTACCTTAAAATATCCGCTCTTATGACCTCACCCACTGTTGAACACCTCCTAATTTAATCACTGATGTTCGTTTTTTTAAAGAAGAAAAAAATTTACGGACGGGGTCCCCGTGGTCCAACAAGGAGAGACTACAAGACGACGTAGAGGAATCGTGGTTTGGACCGTGTGTCTGTCCTGAACCGTTTATCGACGGATTACTTTTTAACACTTGTTCCCTAACGTCCTTTACCCGACCGTGTCATTCCTTTCGTGAACTATTTGGGGGTTAACCAGCCGCCAAAAAACCAATTATAAAGAAACCGACGTAGCCCACAATTAACACCGTGGACCTTAGAAAACAACGCCACGGATCTGAAATCCTCAACTCCACGATCCCCAATCAAGGGGTTGGTCCCTAGTTTGGGAGTAGGGGACGTAACGTCCCGTCTAAGGATTGGTACCCTGGTGGTCACTTCAGGGTGGGACGATACACAAAATTAGTCTCATATGGAGGGAACGGACGAAGACAGAGAAATGGACACTCGACTCGTATTTAGACCGGGACGGTCACGGTCTTAGATTCTTTCCCTAGTTTCAGGTGACGTAAACCCCAAAAAGGTAGAACCGTGACAACTGTAAACCTAGACCTATCAAGAGACAACAACCCCTGAACGGACTCGGACCACCTTACAGATCGTCGTAAGGACCTGAGATAGGCCATCTACTCTCCTCCTCCTGTGGATTTGTTCATCGACCTCGATCACCACTTCTTGGGTGAACGGTCACGTCCTCTGAGTTCTCCGTGTCCAAACTAAGAACCCAACCCTACTGAGGGCCTCCTCCTTTACCGTTGGATGAGTCATAACAACGACCTTTTTAGGGTACCTGACTCCTCAGACCACCCGGGGTCAGGCATACCAGTGTTTTTCAAACTGTACTGACTCGTTCACTCGTGTGTCCCGTGACTGGGAATCCAGTACTCCAGTTGTTTAAAGAGGTCTGTAACGGTTTAAGAGACCCATGTTTTAACGGGGAATGGCTCTTCGTGTCTAAATACTTTCAAATATATTTATATACTCAAATGATCCTGACGGTTTGTTTCATGGTATCAACCCACTGAATTGTCTACAAATAATAGAGTATCGAGACCTCCGGTCTTCACACTCTAGGTATACACCCATCCCGACCAAAGAAGACCTTCGACCCTCTCCTATACAGGGTCCAGAGAGGGAATCGAAGACCATCAAACGACCAGTAGGAACCAGAAAGAACCAAACACTGGGTAGTGGTACTAGAGACGGAAGTAGAAGTGTACTACAAGAAAATGCACGTACTCAGAAACAGGTTTTAAAGGGGAAAATTTTCCTATGGTCGGTATAACCTATTTCCCGGGTTGAGTTTCTGAAGTAGAATTGATCAAAATAAACGTCATTAGAATAAAGGTTCATTCCAATATAAGACTCTAAGACCTCAGTTCTAACGTTGTATACTTAAGACCCCCCTGTGTTGACTTGGGTATAACACAAAGTTAAACATATTTACATCCCTAGTATGTGAACTTTCGGTCGCACCGTCCTTCAATTCCATGTTTGTTGTGTGTCAGGTCACCCCCACCCCCGACACACCCTTCGCTCGGGACCCGGTCTGTTAGCGACAGTCCTCCTTTACACCGACGACTCTCCGTCTGGATTAAAAAGTTCTCTTCGACGGACTAGGTCCAAAGTTCACTGTACAGAATTTAATTTTTACAGTTTGTTGAGTTGGTAAATTCTCTTAAAAGTTTGTCAGGGGTTTATGTAAAGACTCGTCATAGACCGGACCACCTATCAAACGTCCGAAAACACGTTATCCTAATTATTTTAAAACACTTCTGATCTTAAGTTTTTATCCACTTAAAAATAGTGACCCCCTATTAACCCTCTTAACATTTGTCTAGGGATTCGAAGACCCACTGGGACATCACACCACAAGTTCGACCCTGGGAAAACCATTACTTTCTCTTATGACCATTATTAATGTACATTTAACTTTAGTAGGGTATCTTGACTCCACATACCAGTTAAATGGAGTTAACGTAGAATCATCTCTATGTATACCAAAAATGGACCTACTAGAGTCAATAACCTCTCCCTGGTACGATCCACCCACTCCACCACCTCCTCCCCGTTCCACCAACCACTTCGGGTCCTCCACCTGGGAAGGTTCGAGATGGTTAATAATCGATTCCATTCGAACCCGTTCAGTGAAAGATCTAAAGACAAAGAAGTAGACAATTTTTCTCCATGATCCGAGTTCACTGGAGAGACACAGGAGGTTTAAAACAGGACGTTATTTACTTTTGATCCTAGGGTACTCACTGAATTGAGGAACCCATAGACGAAGGTAACCTGTTCTCACGTCTCGTTTCACAGTGGACCTTCCTAAGTGTCTACTTCTAGATACACTAAATGTCACTCTAAGAAGTCGGAGATCGTACTGTCAAGACTTGCAAATATCTGACTTATAAACACAGAGGGGTGTTAAGCGTACAATTTTAGGATTGAGAGTCACACTACTATTTTCTTCCACTTCGTAACCCCTCCACCAATCCAGTACTCCCACCTCGGAAGTACTACCCTAACGTACGTACGAGTCAACGAAATCAACACAGATCGAGAAACACTAGGGTACCTGACATCGGGCGGTCCGAGGAGACAGGTACCCTAAAGGGTCCTTTCTTGTGACCTCACCCATCAGGAAGGAAGAGGTTCTCTAGAAGGACTGGGTCCCTAGTTTTGACCCAGAGGACGTTACGTCCGTTTTAGAAATTACAGACTCGGTACCCTTCGGGAATGGAATCCTCTACCTGGGGGGTTTTTATAACGATACTGATACAGTTTCCCACAAGACGGATACGAACGAAGGTACTCAAAATATAGAAGTTCAGAATGTACACTTGGGTGTCATAGAAACCCGTTCAGAGACAGAGTTGGTGAAAGTTGTACTTGAATGTGGTCGAAGGCAGAATTTAAGAGAGCACTCATACTATTAAAGAAAGATCGACTCAACGGTCGACCGAGAAATATAGAGAAAGTCCGGACTATCATTATTATCATCAAATATAAACAGATCGTCAAGGGAACCTCTTCCGTTACCGTTGGGTGAGGTCATGATAACGGACCTTTTAGGGTACCTGTCTCCTCGGACCATCCGACGTCAGGTACCCCAGCGATTCTCAGCCTGTGTTGACTCGTTGAAGTGAAAGTGAAAAGTGAAAGTACGTGACCTCTTCCTCTACCGTTGAGTGAGGTCACAAGAACGGACCTCTTAGGGTCCCTGCCCCCTCGGACCACCCGACGGCAGATACCCCAGCGTGTCTCAGTCTGTGCTGACTTCACTGAATCGTCGTCGTCGTCGTCGTCGTCGTCGTCGTCGTCGTCAAGGGACAGATACTCGTACACATAACAATTTTTCTTTTCCATCCTTACTCCTCTTTCTTCTTTCATTTAACCTACCGTTTCTTCTCTAAGTAAAACAGTNGTACCCCAGCGATTCTCAGCCTGTGTTGACTCGTTGAAGTGAAAGTGAAAAATGAAAGTACGTGACCTCTTCCTCTACCGTTGAGTGAGGTCACAAGAACGGACCTCTTAGGGTCCCTGCCCCCTCGGACCACCCGACGGCAGATACCCCAGCGTGTCTCAGTCTGTGCTGACTTCACTGAATCGTCGTCGTCGTCGTCGTCGTCGTCGTCGTCGTCAAGGGACAGATACTCGTACACATAACAATTTTTCTTTTCCATCCTTACTCCTCTTTCTTCTTTCATTTAACCTACCGTTTCTTCTCTAAGTAAAACAGTCGGAGTTCAACTACTTCGACTCAGGTCCGTAGTCTCGGGTCTATGGTACGGATGAATCCTCCTTCGATTCACTAACTACCCCCTCTGTCCAGTCACCGGGGTTTCCCGAGACGAGACGATGTCGTCCCTCAACAGGGTCTCTGGACTTGGTTGACTAAGTTCAAGAAACTTTTCCCCGGTATTGACAGTGTCTCAGTCAAATACTGACTCAGTCCTTAGTGTGAGTCTAGAAATTTTGGTTTCAAGAATTGAGAACGTGAAATCTGTGCCTCAAGTAAAA
Source organism: Capra ibex (assembly GCA_006410555.1). NCBI lineage: Eukaryota > Metazoa > Chordata > Mammalia > Artiodactyla > Bovidae > Capra > Capra ibex. The sequence goes on along the minus strand of SJYO01016970.1, from coordinate 21,890,732 downwards.
AGAAACGAGCGACATAAAAAGACCTTGAGATGACTACACAGAGACGCGACCGGATACGTCTTCTACAAACACGACACTTAGGTATGCGTAGAGTATAACTACCAAAACATTTTACAACAATTTTCTCCCCCACCTGGTCCCTCAACTTCCTTCACTGTCAATTAAATAAGGGTAATGAAATACAACGTTTTCTTTTTTTCATCCAACCCCACTTTTTCTTTTCTTTTCCCCGGTCTCTTGTCCAAACCTTTAAAGAAGGAACTCCAATCGAAAAAATAATCTTGAAACAGGTGGTGAAATGGGTTTTATCATGTCGGTACAGTCCCCTCTGTACCTTCCAATTCACGAAACCAGGTTTCAAAACCTACACTGACCACTACCTTCAATTCAGGTCACGACATTTCTTGTTATAACGTATCCTTTGACCTTACAATACAGGTACTTAGTTCCATTTAACCTTCACCAGTTTGCCCTCTACCGTTCTTACTTATAACTGTAAAATCCTTAGTCACTTGAGTTTACCTGACCTTACCCATTTAAATTGAGTCTACTGGTAATATAGATGATGACACCCGTTCTTAGGGAATCTTCCTTTCCTCATCGGAAGTACCAGTTGTTTTCTCAGACTTTACGTCATGAACTTACGTTAGAGTTTTTGCTGTCTTACTAGAGACAAGTAAAGGTTCCGTTTGGAAAGTCATAGTGTCATTAGGTTCAGATACGGGGTTGGTGATTGTGACTTCTTCGACTTTAAACTTGTCAAGATACTTCTGGATGTTCTGGAAGTTTTGATTGTGGGGGTTTTCTACAGGAAAAGTAATATCCCCTGACCTTATGTTTTCATCCTTCAGTTCTCTATGGACCTCATTGTCCGTTTAAACCGGAACCTCATGTTTTAATTCGTCCAGTTTCCGATTGTCTCAAAACGGTTCTCTTGCGTGATCAGTATCGTTTGTGGGAGAAGGTTGTTTTGTTCTCTTCTGAGATGTGTACCTGTAGTAGTCTAACAGTTGTGGCTTTAGTCTAGCTAATATAAGAAACGTCGTTTCTACCTCTTCGAGATATCTCAGTCGTTTTCGTTCTGACCCTCGTCTGAAACCGAGTCTAGTGTTTGAGGAATAACGGTTTAAGTCTGAATTTAACTTCTTTCATCCCTTTTGGTGATCTGGTAAGTCGATACTGGATTTAGTTTAGGGAATACTAATATGTCACCTTCACTGTTTATCTAAGTTCACTGTCTCACGGACTTCTTGATACCTACCTCTAAGTACTATAACATGTACTCCGTCATTAGTTCTGGTAGGAGTTCTTTTTCTTTCCGTTTTTCAGTTTTACTAACAGGTTCCTCCGGAATGTTTATCGAACTCTTTTCTTCTCTTCGGTTTCCGTTTCCTCTTTTTCTTTCTATATGGGTAAACTTACGTTCCAAGGTTTCTTATCGTTCTTCTCTATTCTTTAGGAAGAAGTCACTAGTTACGTTTCTTTATCTCCTTTTGTTATCTTACCCTTTCTGATCTCTAGAGGAGTTCTTTTAGTCCCTATGGTTCCCTTGTAAAGTACGTTTCTACCCGTGTTATTTCCTGTCTTTACCATACCTGGATTATCTTCGTCTTCTATAATTCTTCTCCACCGTTCTTATGTGTCTTCTTGACATGTTTTTACTAGAAGTACTGGGTCTATTGGTACTACGACACTAGTGAGTTGATCTCGGTCTGTAGGACCTTACACTTCAGTTCACCCGGAATCCTTCGTAGTGATGCTTGTTTCGATCACCTCCACTACCTTAAGGTCAACTCGATAAAATTCAGGATTTTCTACTACGACACTTTCACGACGTGAGTTACACGGCCATTTAAACCTTTTGAGTCGTCACCGGTCTCCGAACCTTTTCCAGTCAAAAGTAAGGTTGGGGTTTCTTTCCGTTACGTTTTCTTACAAGTTTGATGGCGTATTAACGTGAGTAGAGTGTACGATCATTTCATTACGAGTTTTAAGAGGTTCGGTCCGAAACTGTCATACACTTGGTACTTGAAGGACTACAAGTTCGACCAAAATCTTTTCCGTCTCCTTGGTCTCTAGTTTAACGGTTGTAGGAAACCTAGTGACTTCTTGGTTCTCTCAAGGTCTTGTTGTAGATGAAGACGAAATAACTAATACTGTTTCCGAAACTGATACACCTAGTGTCGTTTGACACCTTTTAAGAAGTTCTCTACCCTTATGGTCTGGCGGAATGGACGGAGGACTCTTTAGACATAGGTCCAGTTCTTCGTTATCGATCTTGATCTGTACCTTGTTGTCTGAACAAGGTTTATCCTTTTCTTCATACAGTTCCGACATATAACAGTGGGTCAAATAAATTGAATATACGTCGCATGTAGTACACTTTACGGTCTGACCTTCTTCGCGTTCGACCTTAGTTCTAAAGACCTCTTTATAGTTATTGGAGTCTATACGTCTACTGTGGTGGGAATACCGTCTTTCGTTTCTTCTTGATTTCTCGGAGAACTACTTTCACTTTCTCTTCTCACTTTTTCAACCGAATTTCGAGTTGTAAGTCTTTTGATTCTAGCACCGTAGGCCAGGGTAGTAAAGTACCGTTTATCTAGCCCCTTGTTACCTTTCTAACTGTCTGAAATAAAAAACCCGAGGTTTTAGTGACGTCTATTACTGACGTCGGTACTTTAATTCTGTGAACGAGGAACCTTCTTTTCGATACTGGTTGGACGACGACGACGACGGCTGGATCTGTCGTATGATTTTTCGTCTCTGTAATGAAACGGTTGTTGTCAGGAAGATCACTTTCGATACCAAAAAGGTCATTAGTACATACCTACACTCTTAACCTGATATTTCTTTCGCCTTGTGGATTCTTAACAACGAAAACTTGACACCACAACGTCTTATGAGGACTCTCAGGGAACCTGACTTTCCTCTAGGTTGGCCAGTTAGGACTTCCTTTAGTCAGGACTTATAAGTAACCTTCCTGACTACGAATTTGACTTGGAGGTTATGAAACCGGTGGAGTACGCTTCTTGTCTGAGAAACCTTTTCTGGGACTACGACCCTTCCTAACTTCCGTCCTCCTCTTCCCCTACTGTCTCCTACCTACCAACCTACCGTAGTGCCTGAGTTACTTGTACTTAAACTGGTACCAAATCCTCAACGACTTCTTGTCCCTTCGGACCGTACGACGTCAGGTACCTCAGAATTTTTCAGCCTGTACTGACTCACTTGACTTGACTTGGCGAATCTACTGACTTCTCGACCAAACTTGTTCGTCTGAACTTATGTTCAAATGAACGGTACTTACTTACTGATACGAGTGAGGTGACATGGTCACAGTAAACCTCTACTAAGTACGTATTACTAACCATTTTCACGTCTAAGTGCAGGGTAACTACTTAGACGGAAAAGAATTCGGTGGGATCATTAAGGTTATCCACTAGGTACGGAAGGGTAGTGGAAGTCTTCGGAGAAAGATAACGTACATCAGACCCGTCTGTACCGACAAATCCAGAGATTTCCTGAGAGATCAAATATTTCACGGTTCTGTATTTAAAAGAGGAAACATTTTACTCTGTCAACCACTTCTTAGAGCTACTAGAGGTTCTAGTAGGTAGAGATTCTCTACCACAAAGAAACGAACATCCCCCGTCACACTTCGAGAGTTTCCGAAGATACTTGGAGTCAGTGACCTTCTTCCATACCGCCCCGACCTGTCGACTCACACGTCTATGGTGACAGGCAGTGGAGTGCACCACACGAGGGTACAGTTCTTGGACGACTTATGGAAGAAAGGTAGTCCTGGGACTAACAAGTGTAGTCTCCACCGACGTGCTTAACTGGAGTCCTGGTCTTCTGTCCGTAGGCACCTTTCGAGGGTTAAATTCGTCTTTTAAGTGTCTGGGTCTCTAACACACTTATGTAGATCTCTTTGTCGTCGTACACATTGGCACGTAACAGACCTTTCTCGTAACCCAACCTTCAGACCTCTATTGAACAACTCACCTCTATCTATATAGTGACCCGGCGACAAAGAAAGAATCATCGTCGTTCCCCAACTTAGTCTACATAGAAACGTCGGATTCCACCCGAAGCCCTGGGGGTCGGGACGAAATCAATATCGTAGACCCTTAAACGGATGAAGTAAATAAACCCAAGACACATTTAAGAGGGATCTTTATACCCACACGATTCAGTGAAGTCAGGACAGGCTGAGAAGCGCTGGGGTACCTGACATCGGACGGTCCGAGGAGACAGACACCCTAAGAGGTCCGTTTTTATGACCTCACCCAACGGTAAAGGAAGAGGTCCCCTAGAAGAGTTGGGTCCCTAACTTGTGTTTAACGAAAACAGAGGAAGTGACCGTCCTCCCAAGAAATGATGATCGTGGTACCTTCTTAGGGTCTTTATACCCGAGATTACGATATTTTTTTTCAAACTTTTCGTGACCCGAACCTTGAAGTGACCGTCAGGTCTCCAATTCTACGACGGAAGGTTACGTCCCCTTCACCCAAGGGATAAGTCAACCATCGATTCTAGGATGTACCGAACCCCTGTTTTTGGTTTTATACTTTGTCTTCGTTACGACATTCTTTAAGTCACTTTCTGAAATTTTTACCCGGTGTAGTTTTATAGAAATTGTTGTTGTTGTTTTTTCTTTCCTTTCGCGACTTGAAAGGACGTTCCGTTCGACACAAAGTGCAGAGACTCCGATTGCAAAGACCTCGGGAACCTTGTTTGAAAACCCCTAAGTTTACTTAAGTCTACGTCTATTTGTGTGGTATCCGTAAATTAAGTAACCGGACTAAAGACAAATTGGTTCTTGGGATCCAAGTCCACTCGTCCTGCCCCCAACCTATCATTTATGACCCCGATCAATCCCGGTTATAAATTAAAGTCATTTGTGTCGACTCGTTTGTCTCCCGAAATTCGATCCCGACATAAATATATCGGTAAAGGAGTCCCCCAGTACACGGTTTACTTAAGTTACCAAAAAACTGACAAAAGGAAGACTACAATTATCACTAGACAAACTGATTCTACTACCTTGGTTAATTTTTCAGGTCTGTTCTTTTTGGACCTGGGAAAGTTATTTCCCGTAAAAAATCGATTCGGAAAGTAATAAATGACCTAATTTCGTCTCCCGCATTCCCTGAAGATCTGTATATCTCGTCTTACTAAACATATAGAATTAAAAGGAGATGCATGAAATGAGGAGAATTCTTTTCCATCGTCAGTAAAACCCCGATAATATGACTGTGCTAGACCCTGTTGAGTCGTGAAAACTTAGTCGGTTTCACCAAGAGCACTCCCAAAGGACCCCGACTAGTCTTAGCCCATAGCGAGTTAGAATCGTTTACAGTGACTACAGGGTCGGAACCCTAGACGTTAGAGCAGTAAATTAATTCTTCTTGTCCATCCATCTGTTCCGGAGGTACACTAAATGACTGAACCCTACATAAAACTACACAAACTTCACGAAGAGTGAACTAGGTGCACAATCTTTATTACGTTCAACGACACTTCAATTTGAACGTGTGAAGTCACTGATTGATGTTCTCTTCAATGACGAGTGGGTGTCTCTCAGACGTCACCTAACTTCGTAGGACGAAAAGTATGTTCTTAGGTCCCTAGGTCAGGGGGAAACGGAGCCCTTATTCTGTGTGACCGAAGAATGGGTATCATCTCTGCTATAAGTAGTGAGAACAAATACGAGACAACTACTCTTGACTGGGATGGTCCATATTTTCACTGACTTTATAACAGGACTCAACATCAGTAAAGGGTTCTGTTCGAGATATGTCACCTTCCTTTCGTGTCTAGAAACCACCTGACGATCAATAAAAGTGGCGTTGTCGTTATAGTTTGATTCCTCCAAACCTACCAGTAGTTTGATTAGTCTGTTAAAACTGAGGAATCCAGTATTTATCAGTACAACTACAATACTGGGTGGAATCAGTTTCTTTTTCCTCCTTTTCACGAATTCCTTACTGTCTTAAACTCGGAGTATCTTTACAGGGTAGATAGTTTAGACCATAATGACTGTCGTTTATGAACAGAACCACTCGGAATGTCCTCTTACACAGGTTCCAACTTAAGAAAGTACCTCCAGGTGTTTACTGAAGGAAGTAGACACGGAGGCTCTAAAAGACGTCTTACTTTAACAACCTAATCCAGTAGAGATTATAGATAACAGACCGTTATACTTAAAGTAGAGAAGATAATAACTTTAGTAACTTTACTTGTATAGACAGAAACCACACTAATTCCTGACAAGCAGTCCTTTCCGCATCTGTTACACGAGATTGTTAATCAGTCTCCTTTACTCCTAGAGGTACAAACGAAGAGAATTACTTAGAACCGGTACAAAGGTTTATAAATTCACATTTTATACATAGTAAATTGGCGTTGAAGTTATGATTGTCTTTTGTGTTTCGTCTACCAATTTGCCGTACATAAAATTCTAAAATTAGGGTTTGTTGGATGTGTCTGTTAAAAGTTTATTCTTATTCGGGTCAATTAGAGGTGTTTATATTCAAGACTTTTAATTAAAAACTTAAAGTCAGAGGCTAGTTTAAAAAGGTTTTTACATAAAATAGAGGTCGATGGAGTGCAGTAACACCCAAAATTTTTTCTATTTATCAACGTTTCCATGACCCCACCGTTCTAAAGACGACTTAGTGACGAGAATTCCCCTAAACTAGGGCTCGGAAACCCAGTTACGTCAATTAGTAAATAAGAGCGTGGTCTTTTCATCAAAAAAGGGGTTCTTTCCGGAGGGACCGAACGAAGTAGTGACAAGTGTTTTAAAACCTAAACATTTACGTCTTTTCAGAGATAAAAAACCACAACTTCACAGTCAACTGTACTCAATTTTGTCCTCTCTAAATATTACGTGCTGACAACTGTTTACTCTACAAGAAACGGAGATATACACACACACATCTCTCACAGAAGTACCCTGTCACTCTCCTTTCCGGTCTGGAGTGCGACGACACCCGTCTTTGGTCCTACTACCACCTATCGATCTAGGATCCCCTACCAAAAGGACAGACGGACTTCTTGTCGAACGAAGTAAATATAGTAAATAAAAATAAATAAAGAATTTTTAAAGAGTTCAACGGGAAAGAGACCTAAAGATCTCCTTTTGGGTCTTGGAAACTTACGAGTCACCGGGGAAAATAAAGTTCATTGTAGTATCTCATCTTGTGGTCGTATCACGACCCCCGTCTAAGTGGACCCGACTTAAACCCCCAGACGATGTGTTATCTAAACACTTGTATTCCAAGAGATACGGAGTTAAAAGAGTAGACATTCTACCCAGTAACATTCCTAATTTATTCAACCAAGTGTCTTTCGTGAATCGGGTATACGAATTGTGAATCGTGTACGAATCGTGAATCGTGTCCTACTACGATAGGTTGGAATAGATAGAAGACAGAGAATTAAAAATAGAGATAAAGGAGATAGTAAATAGACAATAGTAGTAGATAATAGTAGATAGATAGATTAGTTAAATAGGAAAAGATAGAGATAATATATATATTTTGTAATTATATAATACATCTTATGTACGTTATATATCTAGTTATCTATCACTCTCTCTCTGACCTCTCACTCTTTCTTCATTAATTAAAATTAAAATTAAAAAAATTTAATCTCCTATTAGTGGAATGTTATAACACTACGAAAGACGGTATGTACTTGTCCTTTATCAGTGTCCATAAACTATGGTACAGGGGGTGGGACATGGTCAAGAAAATTTCATTCCAACTTCTTTAGTTTCTCCTGTGATTATCTACCTCTTTATATGGTACAAACACCTAGTCTTCTTAGTTATATCACTTTTACTCATATGATGGGTTTCGTTAAATGTTTAAGTTATGTTAGGGATAGTTCGATGGTCGTTGTAAAAAGTGTCTTGATCTTGTTTATTAAAGTTCTAAACATACCTTTATGTTTTTTGGAGCTTATCGGTTTCGTTAGAACTCTTTCTTCTTACCTTGACCTCCTTAGTTGCTCGGACTGAAGTCCGAGATGATGTTTCGGTGTCAGTAGTTCTGTCATACCATGACCGTGTTTCTGTCTGTATATCTAGTTACCTTGTTTTATCTTTCGGGTCTCTATTTAGGTGTGTGTATACCTGTGGAATAGAAACTGTTTCCTCCGTTCTTATATGTTACCTCATTTCTGTTAGAGAAATTGTTCACCACGACCCTTTTGACCAGTTGGTGAACATTTTCTTACTTTGATCTAGTGAAAGATTGTGGCGTGTGTTTTTATTTGAGTTTTACCTAATTTCTAGATTTACATTCTGGTCTTTAATATTTTGAGGATCTCCTCTTGTATCCGTTTTGTGAGAGCCTGTATTTAGTGTCGTCCTAGGAGATACTAGGTGGAGGGTCTTAAGACCTTTATTTTCGTTTTTATTTGTTTACCCTAGATTAATTTTAATTTTCGAAGACGTGTTGTTTCCTTTTATATTCGTTCCACTTTTCTGTCGGAAGACTTACCCTCTTTTATTATCGTTTACTTCGTTGACTGTTTGTTGATTAGAGTTTTTATATGTTCGTTGAAGACGTCGAGTTAAGGTCTTTTTATTTGCTGGGTTAGTTTTTTACCCGGTTTCTTGATTTATCTGTAAAGAGGTTTCTTCTGTATGCCTACCGATTGTTTGTGTACTTTTCTACGAGTTGTAGTGAGTAATAATCTCTTTACGTTTAGTTTTGGTGTTACTCCATGGTGAAGTGTGGTCAGTCTTACCGACGCTAGGTTTTTAGACGTTCGTTATTTACGACCTCTCCCACACCTCTTTTCCCTTGGGAGGATGTGACAACCACCCTTACGTTTGATCATGTCGGTGATACCTCTTGTCACACCTCTAAGGAATTTTTTAACGTTTATCTTGATGGAATACTGGGTCGTTAGGGTGACGACCCGTATGTGTGGCTCCTTTGGTCTTAACTTTCTCTGTGTACATGGGGTTACAAGTAGCGTCGTGACAAATATTATCGGTCCTGTACCTTTGTTGGATCTACAGGTAGTCGTCTACTTACCTATTCTTTCGACACCATGTATATGTGTTACCTCATAATGAGTCGGCAATTTTTCTTAAGTAAACTTAGTCAAGACTACTCTACCTACTTTGACCTCGGCTAATATGTCTCACTTCATTCGGTCTTTCTTTTTGTGGTTATGTCATATGATTGTGTATATATACCTTAAATCCTTCTACCGTTACTGCTGGGACATACGTTCTGTCCTTTTTTCTGTGTCTACACATATTGCCTGAAAACCTGAGTCTCCCTCTCCCTCTCCCACCCTACTAAACCCTCTTACCGTAAGATTGTACATATGATAGTACATTCTTAACTTAGCGGTCAGATACAGACTGCGTCCTATGTCGTACGAACCCCGACCACGTACCCCTATTGGGTCTCTCTACAATACCCCTCCCTCCACCCTCCCCCCAAGTACAAACCCTTGCGTACATTCTTAATTTCTAGAATTTTAATTTTTTTATTTATTTATTTTATTTTTTTTTATTTCATTCCAACTGAAAAAAAAAGTCAATACTTTATAAACCCCGTATGTTTTTCGGCGTCATTAAATCGTCTATACATTAGTGTTAGATCGTATTCTTCGTCTTGGTACGTTGCAGTTGACTCCAGTGGAAGTATGAGAAAATTTTAGATACAAGGAAAGAAAGGAGAGAGGAAAGAGGAAGGGTCTTCTTTCTTTGGTCGGACTGAGGACACGTTCAAAAATATGAAAATAATAAAACAGGAATAGATGGTTGTTGAATGTACGTAAATTTGTAATTTATTTACTATGTTCCATACATAGATAGATGGTAAACGAAAAGTACAGATTATAACATAAAGACTCTAAATACACAACTATACACGTAGAGCTCACATAAGTAAAATTGACGACACATCATAAGGTGCACAAAAGGGAAAAGGGGACAGACCATCTGAAAGGAAGTGGTCGGAGACGGACGGTACGAAATGAGATCGATAGGAAAAGAATTTAAAGAGGGGAGTACAGGGTGGATCACTCTACGACACAACCGTTTTCACTTGTCCTTTTAAGTAAAAACAAAATAACGACCGGACACTCCTGTGAGAAACACGACTAGAGACACTACCTATGTACTATAAAACTACACCAAATTTTTGTAGTAATTGGACAGTCCATATTTTTGTAAAATGATTTATTTTTTTTTGTGTAAGATGCTTTGTTGTAAAGACTTTTATTTAAGTGGGGACCTCATCCAAGACCTTACAGATAGCATGTGTAACATAGTATTATTTTTCGTTACAAACTTGTCGGAAGAGTTTTACGGGAAGACACGACCCTTTTTGAGAACATTTACAAGATGATAAAGGGAGAGAGGGGAAAAGAACCTCCTTTGTTACAACTATCTTCAGTGAGTATATCACAAGGAAATGATAGAAAATTTGTAAAGGTAAAATATGTATAATTTTATGTACTACAAACGTACTTTGAAGGGACCACCAGGTCACCACTTCTTAGGTGGAAGGTCACGGTCCCTGGACCTAAGTTGGGGACCTATCCCTCGATTCTCGGGTGTCCAACTCCCTGTGAATTCGGGTACACGGTGTTGATTTCTTCGGTCACGTCGGTTTATGTATATACACACATATGTGCATACTACGTACATATACAATGTTAAATTTTCTTGTATTAGTTGTAAGAATTTAAATACACAAAATCAGTGAGCCAGTACAGACGGAGAAACACTGGGGTACCTGACATCGGGGGGTCCGAGGAACCCGGTACCTTAAGAGGTTCGTTCTTGTGACCTCACCCAACGGTAAGAGAAGAGGTAGTGTTTCGATATACAGTTGGAATTTTGAGTTTACAGTATTGTTGAATATAGTGGATATCCGAAGTGACCTCGTCTTCTGTAGTAAATTTCATAAAGAATCGGGATCAAAACTCGTAGACATGAAACCACTCCGATACTTCATAGTCCCTCGTCCACTTCCTCCTTGGTAAACAAGAAACGAACCGTAACATTAACGTCCTCCGACTGCACTCGTGTCAATCACTACGGCCTTTAAATCTACAGACTTCTATATAGGTCTTTACACACTCAAGTAGAGGAGACCACCCCGGGGTCAAAAGAACGGACATTTACCCCTTTCTGACCTAATCTATTTGAGATTCAAGGGAAGGTAGATAAACCATTTCCCGAAGGGACCACCGAGTCTACCATTTCTTCGGTGGACGGTACATCCTTTGGACGAGTTAGGGACCCAACCCTTCTAGTGGACCTTTTACCTTACCGATAGGTAAAGTCATAAGAACGAACCTCTTAAGGTACCCGCATCCTCGGACCACCCGATGTCAGGTACCCCAACGTTTCTCGACCTGTATTGACTCGTGGATCGTGAAAGTGAAAAGTGCACGAAGAAAATCCGGAGGCACCGAGGTGAGTCCATCGTGACCAGACGTCTTTTTGGGGAGAGTAGTCGACGCCCGACTTTCGTAGTGAACGGACGAGACAGGTCAATATCTTGTCAGGAAGGAACCCAAGAGAAACTTCCCCACTGTCTTTAGGTGACAAAAGGGAATCGTAAGGTCCCTGAACACAGAAAGAAGGGACTCTTACTTAGTACCTTAGTCTCTCGACCTAAAGTAGGTTTGGAGTTTAGTTAGGTTCAGTAAGTAACAGAAACTTGAGTCGAAAAATTGAAAAAAAAAGAAGAAGGATCATAGATCAATGACTCAGTTCAAATACTGGGGAAAGTCTGTTGTTCCTTCAAACTCTTCTCCTTCTCTCAAAAACACCCCCACCCGTTCCTACTTACAACTGAATTTAGAAACAACTGATACTACGACTTCTACTTCCTTTCGTAAGATCCTGTCAGTGTTCCCCCTTTCGTTACTGATTACCAACCTCCGAGGTCCCTACGTCTGGACCCGACTATACTCTTGAAAAACTGTTGGTCGGTAAAATACTCCTTCGACAAACAGATCTTTCCACAGTCTATAACTCATTAACTAATCCAGTTATTTATGTATTCTATTCATATCAACCCAGCACCCGACCCAAGATACACCCTTTGTTTTTACTTTTATACAGTAGGTGTGTCAGTCCTCAAATATCGGACCATCTGTTCAAGACGAAACGTTTTATCACCCAACCGCTGTTTCAAACAAACCCGAAAGGGTCTACTAGAATCTCTTTTTGAGCTTATTGAAGATCCGGTTATGTCATCTCTGGGGAAACGTCTCGATATTCAGTCGGTATTCGTTTCGTGAAACGCTTGATCTCTACATCCACCGAGGAGTCCGATTTCTTTCTCCTCTGAACCAATACCCCACCAGGCTCCGGGACCGTACACTTAATCGGGAACTTCGATCTCTCTTCTACTACTACTCCCCCATCTCTGTCACAGACTCACTTGTCAAACCCTTCGTCCCTTTACCGTCGAGTCTTCGGGCAATGATAATTATAAACGAAAGACGTGTTGTGTTTCGTCCAAGGTAGTCATACGAAAACCCGTAAACGTGGGTTTCCCTCGTGTTGGTAAAGAAAAGGTGTATTCAAGCAGGAAGGTTGAAGAGAGAAGTGTGTTCGATCGTTTTAAAGGACAAAGGAAAATGGAGGAAGGACAGAAAGGTACAGATAAAGATACGGGTCCCGCGGGGTCAGGTCGAAGTTCCATTTGACTCCCTACTAAGGAGGGTGAGGGCGTGTAGTGGTTCATGGTCCATATGTCACCAACAGTAGTCCCCACATCAAACACCTTCGGAAGAACTGACCGACTCACTAAATCTTTTTTTCAAGAACTCCTCGTCCATCGTTAATGAGGGAGGGAGTTACCGGAAGTCCCACGGTCACTACAGACCTTCGTCTCTCTCACCACGAGATGGAGTTCGTTTCCCATCAGACGTAGACTCAACGACACCACTCCCCAGTGGGAGGCACAGAGAGTTCCAAAAGTTCGGTCGTACGTGTTCCGTCGTACGAGAAGTTTCCCCGAACCAGGAGGATTCTACTACGGGTACCGGGGTCCCACCTTCTCTCCCACTGGACTTCAAGTCCGTAAGTCTGGGACCAGGGAATCAAAGGGTTCCATAGTTAAAGGACTCCACAGGGGAAGGAGAGATTCGGATTTGTGACATCCTACGTAAGAGTACAATCCCCCTCAAATGGAAGGTACAGGATTTCCTTACGTGAATATGATGTGAACGGGTGAAATCCCCCATTTACCTTGTCTACCACCCTTCCTTCAGTCACGACCACGGAACTTGTACTAAAGTCTCCTTGTCGTTTCTTTTCACGTCAAACTAGACGGACCCCATGTTGGGGTAGTTTAGTAAGTGTAGATCGAGGAGAAAACAGAAGAGCACACAGGAGTCAACGATTCAACACAGGATAAGAGACGTTGGGGTACCTGACATCGGACGGTCAGAGGAGACAGGTACCCTAAAGGGTCTTTTCTTATAACCTGACTTAACGGTAAAGGAAGAGGTTCCTTAGAGGGGTTGGGTCCCTGACTTGGGTACAAAGGACACAGCGGTCGTTACCGTCAACCGAAGAAATGGTGTCTTGGTGGACCGACTTCAGTGATTTCAAGAGAAGGGTCCTCATTTCGTTGTCTGCGAGTAAGAGATAAAAAGAGAAGATAAGGAACGACCAGACCCAGTATGAGAAACCGGTCACTTAATTAAATAGTCTTTGTAGGGTCGGGAATGGTCCAGGTCGTACTGAGGACCTGGTAAGGGTGATCCAAAAGATCGACGGGTACGAGATTCCGTAAACCTAGAGACTACCAACTCCTCGATTCCTTCATAAGAAATGAAAAGTACCAACGAACCGACTGACCCACGACACCAAACAACGACGACGGGTCGTAACTACTCTCATAGTGATCGGGACCTTTATCTAGTTTTAAGCTTCAGGACAAAGAAGACTTATGTATAACGAAAGTATAGTAGTATTTCGACTTTTTAATATTCTACTTGATGATATTCTACCGTTGGGAGACATAGCCCTTTTCTTTCTACGGCCCCCCCCCCACCCCGAAACCAGGAACCCCTAGTATAACAAGTGTCCGTACCTCGAGTCAAAACAATATAAACAGTGGTCCGGGACTGAGTATAATACCGACTGATCGTCGTAAACAACCACAACAACAAAAAATCGGTGATTCAGTACAACCTGAGAAACACTGGGATACCTGATATCGTGTGGGTCGAGGAGACAGGAGGTGATAGAGAACCTCAAACGAGTCTAAGTACAGGTAACTCAATCACTGCCATAGATTGGTAGAGTAAGAGACAGTAGGGGAAGAGGAGGACGAAAGTTAGAAAGGGTCGTAGTCCCAGAAAAGATTACTCGGTCAAGAAGGGTAGTCCACCGGTTTCATAACCTCAAAGTCGAAGTCGTAGTCGGGAAGGTTACTTGTGAGTCCTGACTAAAGGAAATCCTACCTGACCAAACTCAGAAGAGGTCGTGGTGTCAAGTTTTCGTAGTTAAGAAACCTCGAGTCGGAAAAAATACCAGGTAGAGAGTGTAGATATACACTGACGACCTTTTTCGTATCGAAACTGATATGTCTGGAAACAACCGTTTCGCCGTATACTTCTGTATTTGGACTCTGAGTGTACGTGGAACCAAACGTCATCGTCTCACGTATCGTGTCCATCTTGATGATCGATGGACTAAGGACCGTTCAAGGAATTGGAGAGAGACGAGGGGAAAGAAGTAAACAGTTTCTTGGCTTTTTATTGTGAAGGAGATCGTCACCCTCTCCCTATTCTTTTATCGTTGTTGTTATTATCGGCAAGTTGTTATAATTATAAATAACTCATCAATGATGTACGACCCGTGACATGATCCAAAAGAAGTACATAATTGAGAATTAGACATATTTTTAGGATACGTTATCTATGACGATAATATAGAGATGAAGGACCTCCTCCTCCAACTCAATTAAGAGTTGTTTCTTCAACTCCTTACACTGGTTCGTTTCACTGTCTCCATCGTTGACCATCTTGACTCTAAACTTGGGTCCGTCAGACCGACGGTCTAGGATTCGAGACTGGTGTTACAATAAATGTGACGTATGTTTTACGATCAGTCTCACCATAGCCACTTTTACCGTCTCAATTCAAGAGACTTTACGAGAAGGAGTACTTTTCGTTGTTCTTTTAACCGTTTTTTACCAGTCTTAACTGAAAAAGCCTTCAGTTTTGATCGATTTCGGAACGTCGTTGGACCCTTCACGTACAAGTTCTTTTTTACCGACTTAGACCGAGTCGACCACTTCTTAGGCGGACGTTACACCCTCTTGACCCAAACTAGGGATCCAAACCTTCTAGGGGACCTCTTTCCTTTCCGATGGGTAAGACCGGACCTCTTAAGGTCCCTGATATATCAGGTACCCCAACGTTTCTCAGTCTATGCTGACTCACTGAATGTGAAAGTGATCTTGTCGTTCCCCGAAGGGTCCATAGAGTCTACCATTTCTTAGACGGACGGTTCCTCCTCTGTATCCAAGCTAGGGACCCATCCCTTCTAAGGAACCTCTTCCTTTACCATTGGGTGAGGTCATAAGAACGGACCCTTTAGGGTATCTGTCTCCTCAGACCGTCCGATGTCAGGTACCCCAGAGTTTCTTAGTCTTTGTTGAATCACTGATTTGTCGTTGCCACCGTCGTCTTGTCGTTCGAACTACCACAAAATTCAACGGAAAGGGGGTGGTAGAAGAAGTCATCACGAATCGAAATTTTTAATTGTCGAACTTTTAGTTCAGTGTGACTTAAGATCATCAGACCGTCGGTGGTCTTCCTCGTTAACTCACTTTATAGTAAAGATCTCTTAACCGCAACAAAGTGGAAAGACCAACAAGGGACCCTCTGTGAGAAGTTCCGACAACAATCAAAGAACTGAATCCCGAACAGGTCACTCTTTTCGGAAAACAGATCTTCATGAACGACTTTGTTAATGTCCGTTGACTAATTGAGACACTGACGGACTCCGTCACTATTACCAACCCGTTTATTATTTGAATGGTTTCTTAGGTTGTCTTTCCTTTTGAATTTTCTCTTTTTCTTTCTTACTCTACAAGTATCCCCGAAACTTTTCGAGAGTGAATAAGGACCCCTACATCTTTGACTTACCTCCTCCCCGTTCGAGTCCTTTCTGGACTTCACTGGGATTAGACAGTGGAGACTGACTGAGAATCCGAAGTACGTTCATTCTTCACTTCCGATTCCGTCTCAACATTTGACAACCAGACTCACAATGTGCACACTGGGTTGTACGTGTGTCTTGGGATACCATTTCACGTCCTTTAAATAACCAAGATCCTGAAATTCATTATATTTAGTGACGGGTCAGTAATCTACTCATCTCTGAAATCACCGGTATGTACTGTTTCTGATGTCTTCCATGTCTAAATTAGGTCTCTTAAATCATTTGTTCTTTTGGGGTTTGTAAGTCGGTTCCTTTCCTTTGTTTCTAGTAAGTCTAACTTTCCTTCTTCATTTCTTTAGAGATCGAAGTCTAATATACGAACATGCATATCTTTATCAATTCTATAATATTTTTTTTTCGAACAATCCTGATTATTTTTTTAGGTTGTACCAATGTCCTTATTCTTACCGTATATTTCAATTAACATAAAGATATGTGATCGTTACTTACTAGACTTTTATTTTACTTTTTGAGTTAAAGTAAATGGTATCGTCGGTTTTCTTATTTAATGAATCATTATTCAAATGGTTTACTTCACTTTTAGAAGAAGTGACCTTTGGTGTTTTGAACAACATTCTTTAGTTTCTTCTCGATTTATTTACCTTTCAGTAGGACGCAAGTACCTAACCTTCTGAACTGTAATAATTCTATTGGATGTCTAAGTTATGTTAGTGATAGTGTTAAGGTTGAGAGAGAAAAAAAAAAAGGCCTTTATCTGTTCAATTAAGGGATTTTAAATGTACTTTAATGTTCCCTGGGTCTTATGAGTTTTGTCAGAATTATTCCTCCTTGTACCAATCTTCTAAATATGAAGGACTAAAGTTTAGAATAATATTTCCGTGTCTTAAGTTTTGTTATATCATAACCGTATTCCAATCCATATATCTATTTACCTTACCTTACTTTGACTCTTGGGGTTTAATTTCGGTATATAGACACCAGTAAACTAAAGGATATTCCCATGGTTCAGGTAAGTTACCCCTTTCCTTATCAGAAAAGTTGTTCACCACAACCCTGTTCACCTATAAATCTAATTTTTTTTTACCTAAACTTGTAGATGGAGTGTGGTATATGTTTTCAATTTTTTACTTAGTTCCTTGATTTACATTCTCGACGACGACGACGACGATTCAGTGAAGTCAACACAGGCTGAGACACGCTGGGGTATCTACCGTCGGGTGGTCCGAGGGGGCAGGGACCCTAAGAGGTCCGTTCTTGTGACCTCACCCAACGGTAAAGGAAGAGGTTACGCACTTTCACTTTTCACTTTCACTTCAACGAGTCAGCACAGGCTGAGAAGCTCTGGGGTACTTGACGTCGGATAGTCCGAGGAGACGGGTACCCTAAAAGGTCCGTTCTCATGACCCCACCCCACGGTAGTGGAAGAGGTTTACATTCTCGATTTTAATATTTTAAAACCTTCCTTTATGTCCACATTCAAAAACACCGGAACCTATTCTGTCGTTAAAGAATCTATACTGTGGTTTTGGTGTCCGTAGTTTTCCTTTTTTCTCCAATTAACCTGAAGTTTTAATTTTTGAAAACACGTACTTTCTGTGATTGATCTTATACTTTTTCGTGGAGTGTCTTACCCTCTTTTACGTACGTTTAGTCTACGGACTAATCCCAAATAGTAGGTCTTACATATTTCTCAACAATGGGTTGTTATTTTTCTATTTTCTTCGGTTAAAATTTTTCACTCGTCCTCGAAAGACTACCAGGTCACAAATTCTTAGACGGACGGTTACGTCCCCTGTATCCGACCAGACCCTTCCAAGACGTAGGGAGTCTCGTTGATTCGGAAACTCGGCGTTGACGAACTCGAGTGTGAGTATCACGGACTCGAGACTTTGTTCTTTTCAGTGGAGCTACTCTTGGAGGTATGGTGTCAATCTCTTTCAGGTACACGTCGTTGTTTCTGGGACTCGTCGGTCTCGATTGAGGATTTTTATTTATTAAAATTTTTACCAGTTTTCGAACTTGTCTATAAAGATTTTCTCCTATTTCTTTACTGGTTATCCGTATATTTTATACGATTTATAGAGATCAGAAATACCTTTACTTGTAGTTTTGAGGTCACTTTTTGATGAAGTGTTGGTGATGCAAACAACATTAGTTTGTGTCTTTATATTGTTCGTAATTCCTCCTACATTTCGTTGACCTTGGGAATTTTTAACAACCATCCCTACCTTTCGACTCATCGAAGTCACCTTTTGTCAAACCACCAAGAAGTTTTTCAATTTGTATCTTAAAGACATACTAAGTCATTAAGGTAAGGATCCAGATATGACTTTTCTTAACTTTTGTAGACAAGTTTGTCTTTAGATAGGTATTTATGATATCATTGTAATAAGTATCATCTGTATTTCACCCTTATTGGGTTCATAGGTAGATAACTACTTCCCTATTCGTTGTACACTATATAGACATGTGACCTTATAATAAGTCGACATTTTCTTTCTTCATGACTATATACAATGTTGTTCCTACTTAGAACTGTACAATTCGATTCACTTTCTAGTTAGTGTTTCTTTATGTGTGACACTCTAAGATAAAGATACTTTACAAGTCTTATCCGTTTAGGTGCCTCTTTCTTTCTCCTGGTCACCGACACCCCTAATCCTTACCCCACTGACCATAACCCATACTGCAAACAGAAACTACTACAAGACTTTAATCTATCAACACTGTCAACGTGTCGTAATACTTATTCAATTTTTGGTACTTTAACATGTGAAATTTTCCTTAAAATACCCCACCTTTGCAGTTGATTTTTTTCCGCGTAACGGGACCGACTCTGATTATCATTATCCATTCAATACCCCACGAATCATCCACGGTCTGTTACACGTTTAGATCTGTGCTAGATTAAATCAGGAATAAACACGAGTCACCAAAGAGAAACACTGGGATACCTGACAGTGTACGGTCCGAAGGGACAGGTACCCTGAAGGGTCCATTCTTATGACCTCGTCCAACGGTACAGGAGGAGGTCCCCTAGAAGGGGTGAGTCCCTAGTTTGGGCTCAGAGAGCGTAGAGGACGTAACTATCCGCCTAAGAAATGGTTGTCACGGTCGACCCTTCGGGTATTAAATAAGGAATGTCGTTGGAATTAGTTCCGTGTCTACCCAATTTATTTAACGGATCCCGGTACGTCTACCACTCATCGTCCTTCACCCTGAGTTCACGTTCGTAGACTAAGACCTTTGACAAAAATACAACGAGAAGAGGGGTAAGGAACGACGATGTCACTGATAATAAAAAGAAACATACGGATTCACCGAACCTATTAGATTGGTTAGAAAAAAATTCTGACTACGTTCTCCATTTTAAACGGGAAGATAAGTATTCTTCTTTGAATTGAGAAATATGGTCTTTACTTCCGTATCTCATGTCAAAGTTTACTCGGAGTCTATAAAAAAGAATAACTTTTTTTATTTTTCCTCAAGGAAAGGGTCCTCTGAACGTAATTCCCGGACCGAAAGACCCCCGACCCGAACACAACGACCAGTATGACAGTATCGTTCCGACTTGAACTGACGAGAGTGCGATCCGTTAGCGACCTCCGGGCTCCTCGCGGTACCGCTAGATCGCAAGACGCTAGGGTCGGGGTACAGACGTTACGACCCTCGACCTCACACTAAAGTGACATTTGTTCACAAACCAGGACAAGTCTCTCCTTCAGTCGTGATAAGTCGGTTCGTTGATCCTGGACTGTTTCGGGTCACGGTCGGTGACGACACGTTGTGAGAAATAAAACTAAATGTAGGAACGTTAGTTAGTGAAGAAACAACAGCAAAACTAGTAAATTAAAATACTTTATACATAACCAACTCCACCGTCCTGTATCCACAAATAAACTGATTTACTTAGTCACTTATTTATTTACTTGTCTATATCCGGTTTACTTATATAGTAATTAGACCCAATACGTGTCACCTCGTACCCCGTTCCTGGTACTGTACGCAAACCCACTTTAAAGATCCCGATAATCCGACTCTGTAGACAGAGACTCAGATGAGTGGAATAGTGTGCTAAAGAAGTGAGAGGTCCTAAGGGGACCGTCTTGCCCCGATGTAAGAGGAGAGGAGTACGAGTGACAAGTAGCACCTAGTAGAAAAACCTACAACGAAGGACGAATACGTGTCCTCACTTCATAAAAAACTCAAGTCTTCCTTCCGAAGAGAGAGTTGGTAAATCCAGACCCGGAAGAAAGAGGAGCCAGTGAACACCTTTCTGCACACGTTGAGAAGGGTCAACAATGACACACACTTTTCGACCGAAACCATATAAACCCAGGGTCGACACTGGTTTATCCGTTTCGGACGGACGGACCGTAGTGACCCACTCGAGAGGAACTACTCGACTCACCTGGGACTGACGAGCACATCAATACCGACACCGTCTTATACTTCTTATAAGAAGTACCGGAACCCAACGAACAACGTGATCTGAGACCAAAGTAGAGCAGTAAATTAAAAAATTTGACATGACTCCATATTAACTGTTTATATTAACATATGACCTCTTCCTTTACCGTTGTGTGAGGTCAAGAGAACGGACCTTTTAAGGTACCTGTCTCCTCGGACCTTCGGATGTCTGGTACCCAACGTTTCTCAACCTGTCCTGACTCGTACCGAAGGGACGACCGAGTCAACCATTCCTCAGACGAACGTTAAGCCCTCTGGGCCCAAACTATGGACCCAGTCCTTCTAGGGGACGTCCTCCCCTACCGTTGAGTGAGGTCATAAGAACAGACTTCTTAAGGTACCTGTCTCCTCGGACCACCCGATATCAGGTACCCTAACGTTTCTCAGTCTGTGTTGTTCATTGTGAACTCGTACACGCGTATACACGTGTGTGTGTGTACTAATATATGTAAATTTCACATGTTCAACTATTACACTATGTGTATATGTATAATCTCGTTCCATTCATTGTGTAGACCATCGAGTCGACCATTTCTTAGACGGACGTTACGTCCTCTGGACCCAACCTAGGGACCTAACCCTTCTAGGGGGCCCTTCTCTTGCCGATAGGTGAGGTCATAAGACCGGACCTCTTAAGGTACCTGTCTCCTCGGACCGTCCGATATCGGGTATCCCCAGTGTTTCTCAACCTGTGTCGACTCGCTGAAAGTGAGATATGAAAATAGTGGAGTGTATTCATTGTATCAATTGAAACACACACACACCACTTTTACGAATTCTAGATGCGAGTCGGTGGAAATTCATATGTCGTGACAAAATGATTGATATCAGGTGGAGGGTCAAAAATAACCCAAGAAACAATAGAAGACTATCAGACCATGAACCTTCCACATTCTTATACGTAACCTTATAATGAGTTGGTTTCCTTACTATAACCCAGTAAACGTCTCTGTACCTACCTGGATCTCAGACACTATGTCTCACTTCATTCAGTCTTTTTCAGGGTGTTTATATAAATGACATAAACATATATGTATATATAAATATATGTTTATATTTATGTTTATATAAATGATATATATATATATACCTTAGATACCATGACTACTTGGATAAACGTCCCGTCCTTATCTTTACGTCTGTACCTCTTGTTACCTACCTGTATCCCCACCCCACCCGACTTATCTCTTTAATTCTAACTGTATATATATGATGATACACATTGTCATCGATCACCTTTGGACGACAAATCGTGTCCCTCGTGTCGAGTCACGATACACCACTAGACTTATCTTGTCTACCAGTCTCTCCCTCCAGAAACTTCCCTTCCTATATACAAATGTATATCGAGTAAGTTAAGTAACATGTCGTCTTTGATTGTGCCGAAACATTATATTGATTTGGGGCGGGGGGGAAAAAAAATTTACTTTTGGTTTTAGAAAATTCCCGAAGTTTTGGAAAGAAAATTTCTTACAGTCGAAACGGGAGAAGTTGACTTTAGGGGTTTCGGGAAATAATCGTGGGAAAAAGGTAGTACAAGACTTCGGACAGGACTGGAGAAATAATCGACCCCAGTCTCCTTCATTGGTTGTTCGTGACTCATCACACACAGGGTCCTTTCCTCATGCACGGACCGCTCTAAAGTTATCCTCCGTCCGACCAGGGAGGGACGAGACGATACAGGACAGCACACTCATCCTTCTCAATGAATGGAAAAACCCAGGGTAAGAGGTGCAAATATTTTAAGACGAGTATCACGGGATAACCCGAGAACACGTTTAATTTATTCTTTCAGACACTTCTCATGAATCGTGAAAGAAAGTCAATAAGTGAGTCGTTTATAAAGACCTTCCAGATGACACCCGGTTCATAGGAAGATCCACGACCCTTATTTTGTCACTTGTCGGTGAATACCGAGAAGTTGACTTTAAATTCTATCTATTACGGTCCCTCGAAGGGTTTATTCTAGAAAGACATAAAAAGATTGTAACAAATTATAAATACTATTTACTTGAGTACGATCAAGGTCCGTGTCTAGGTTCCCAAAACGTGTACATTAGAATACTATTTGTTCGTCCTGGACGTCCTACAGTAGTATTTGCTCGGAAATACAACTCAGGGTGTCGAAGAAGTCTGAGGAGGAGATCCTGGTCAAAGAGGGGACGGGACACTACCTTTAGACCCCGGTCTAGGGTGTTAAAAAGACCAGTGCGAATCCATTATTTTTAGGGGATCGACGAGCTCAAAGGGGTTTGTCGGAGTCAAGTCATTAAATTTCGCAAGTAAGGGTGTAGTGTCAGTTTTAAGGAGTTCCAGTAAATCTCAACTTCGAAGAAAACGATGTAGGGGAGGGGGAAGTTGCCAGGGGGAGTGAGGAACCCGGAACCCGTCTGACCCTCGGTAACCACCCGTCCCGATACTGGAGACTGAGATATGGTCCGTGAAGAAAACCTACACCCCTTGTGTAGAGGAAGGAGTCGGAACCCGGCGGTAGAACCCCCCCGTGATCGGTATAGAGGTCCGACACACAAGGGAGGACACACGTGTGATCACCCCCTTTGTGAGGGTTTAGAAGGAGGACTACTTGAGGTTTTCGTACCCGAAGCGATTGAGTCCTTGGAGAGAGGTCTCGTACCCGGTTTGTATCAGGGGAAGACTAAAAAGGTCCACACCTTTACTGGGTCCAGGAGACACAGGTCGTGCAACTTCCGACATCCCTTGTGAATCTGAATGAAAGACAGACAAAGAAGAAAGTAACTGAGGTCAAGGTCACGTATCACTTTTTTTGAGTAATCCATCGTCTCTGGTGCACCAGATCACCAATCTTGGTGTCTGAGACCCAAGTTTTAGAGTCGGGACCCAAGACTACAGTCAAGACGGTACACGGTCGACACACTACGACCCGTTAGATGAGGTAAGTGAGACATGGAGTCAAAGAACTAGACATATTATCCCTACTACTCTTTCGGGTAACGGAATTGCAAAGTCCTTCTAATTTATTCTATGTTAAACATTTCAGGTATCTCGTCAAAGAGTCTGTAAAATCCGTTCATACACAATTTATTTATAGTCCACCCTTTTTTTCAGACTTGTAATTTATCGTTTCCGTGTAATTACCGTTTAAATGGTCTGTGAGAACTGAAAATCCACAAAACCCAAGAAAGTAGAGTCAGAGAAAACCCACTCCAGGTTCGTCCTGACGAATGTCGGAGTTCTGGGAGTCCGTATCGACCATAAACTCCTCTCAGACTTCCAGAAAAAAAAAAAAAAATTCGTAACATAATAGTAAAAGAAATAAATACTGACACGACCCAGAAACAACGACGTGTCCGAAAAGAGATCAAAACCACCCGCCCCCGATTAAAGATCAACACCTCACACCCCAGATCCCGCGAGTCCGAAGTCCTCAACACCACGTACCCGAGTCATCAACGTCAGGGGCCCCGAGATCTCGGGTCTGAGTCATCAACACCACGTGTCCGAATCAACGAGGCATACCGTACACCCTAGAAGGGTCTGGTCCTTAGCTTGGACACAGAGGACGTAATCGTCCGTTTAAGAAATGGTGGCTCAGTGGTCCTTCGGGACCTCCAGAAGAGTTCATGATCTTCTGTAGGTCAGGACAAAAAGAAGTTCACGATCTTTGCGATCTTTTATACACCGATCCCTCCCACTGAGTCCCGTAATCTTCCTTACTGGTATCGTTCTAAAGGGTCCGTCAAAAAGTCTTTCCCAAAGACCCTTTTCGTTTTACTCCCACCCGAGACTCTCAAAGTAAGACATTGTGAGGTGGTCGGGTCGTCGGGACAATAGAGTGTAGAACAAGACGAGACAAGCAATGACAGATGAGTCCTACCCCTGTCGGTGTACCTAATACCCTGTAAAAACTCATAGAATTCTGTTAATTAATAGGATGAGAACTGTACGGATTCCCCCGATTTTGACTTTGTGTCTCTTTAATACGTTGACTCGGTCAGTGCATCGTGCCCACCCCGACTTGACCCAGTCTAGAGACCTGAGGTCTGAATGCAAATTAGACTACTCTAGGTGGCGACCCGATAATAGGGTCGTGGCTCAAACAAATCAGTGTCTTCGACGATTGTACTAAAGTCTCTACACACCAGTCCCTGGGGACCCAGTAGACCACTTTTACTGCAATGGTCCTTTAAATTTTTGAGTCTCGAGACCTCTTCCAACACACACTCCTACCTCAGCCCTTTTTTTTTTTAGTTTTGTTCTGATCTTTAATGTCACATATATTTGTTTTCCCTTTAGTAAAGTGATACCTTTTATACCTATATCCTATTTCCATAACAATTGAGCTACTATTGAAGGTCTTGTACGGTTCCAATCACATCGGAGTGTCTTAACCTCCTTTAAAAAATAGTAACATACAAACGCAAATTAAAACTCATAGACCGGTAGATCCTTAAGTGAATTCTTTACAAAGATTAACTTCCTATTAACGAAATGTTATAACACAACCGAAGACGGTATGTAGTTGTACCTATTAAGTATCCATATGTATACCGGGGAAGGAGAACTAGGAGGGAGGGTGGAGGGTGGTGAAGGTGGGTAGATCCAACAATGTCCTCGGGGTCAAACTCAAGGGGCTCAGTATACCGTTTAAGGGTAACCGATAGATGAAATGTATACTATCACAGACACAAAGGTACGATGAGAGAAGTAAGTAGGGTCGGAGAGGAAGGATGTTGCGAACACGGGTACTCAGACAAGAGATACAGATGCAGAGGTAACGACGGGACGTTTATTCAAGTAGTCATGGTAGAAAGATCTAAGGTATATATACACGATTATATACTATAAACAAAAAGAGAAAGACTGAATGAAGTAAGATATATTGTCTGAGATCCAAGTAGGTGGAGTAATATTGCCTGAGTTTATGTAAGGAAAAATACCGACTCATTATAAGGTAACATATATACAAAGTATCGAAGAAATAGGTAAGTAAACAGTTACCTGTAACTCCAACGAAGGTACAGGATGAATAACATTTATCACGACGTTACTTGCAACCCCATGTACACAGAAATAGTCAATACCAAAGGAGTCCCATACCCGGATCATCATCCTAACGACCCGGTATATTATCAAAATAAGGATGAAAAATTTCATTAGAGGTATGACATAAGGTATTACCAACATAGTTAAATATAAGGGTAGTTGTCACGTTCTTCCAGGGAAAAGAGGTGTGGGAGAGGTCGTAAATGATAAACTCCTAAAAAACTACCACCGGTAAGACTGGTCACTCTCCACTATAAAGTAATATCAAAACTTAACATAAAGAGATCATTGCTCACTACAGTTTGTAGAAAAGTATACAAATAATCGGTAGACATACAGAAGAAACCTCTTTACAGACTAATCCAGAAACGGGTGAAAAACTAACCCAACAAACAATAAGACCATAACTCGAATATTTGACGAACATATAAAACCTTTAATTAGGAAACAGTCAACAAAGTAAACGACAATAAAGAGAGTAAGATTCCCAACAGAAAAGTGGAACAAATATTGAAGGAAACGACACGTTTTCGAAAATTCAAATTAATCCAGGGTGAACCAATAAAAACAAAAATAAAGGTAATGAGACCCTCCATCCAGTATCTCCTAGAACGACACTAAATATAGTATGTCACAAGACGGGTACAAAAGTAGAGTCGTAAAGTATCAAAGACCAGAATGTAAATCCAGAAATTAGGTAAAATCCAAATAGAAACACATACCACAATCCTTGACAAGATTAAAATGAGAAAATGTACATCGACAGGTCAAGAGGGTCTCGGTGCACAACTTCTTTGACAGAAAAGGAGTGACATATAAAACGGAAGAAACAGTTCCCATTCAACGGGTATCCACGTACCCAAATAGCGACCCGAAAGATAGAACAAGGTAACCAGATATAAAGACAAAAACACGGTCATCTTATGACAGAAATACTGACATCGAAATATCATATCAGACTTCAACCCTTCTAACTAAGGAGGTCGAGGTAAGAAGAAAGAATTCTAACGAAACCGATTAGTCTGAGGAAACATAAAGGTGTACTTAACACTTTAAAAAACAAGATCAAGACACTTTTTACGGTAACCATTAAACTATCCCTAACGTGACTCAGCCTCCTTAAGTGAAAAATTTTTCAAAATACCTCTGAGTTTTCCTCAACTTTTTTATAGAAAGAAACTAAAAGGTGAGAAAGAGTCAAGAAGAGAACCAAGGGTAACTTACTTCGTCTCTCCTCATCTGTCTCTTATCCAAGATATTAACACCTCTAGACCCAAGTTTAGGACTAAGATTACGAATATATATATATATATATATATATATATTAAATAAACAAAACCGACACTACCCAGAAGTAACGACGTGTCCGAAAAGAGACCAACACCCTTCACCTCCGATGACAGATGAATACCATACTTCGGGAGGGTAACGGCACCGAAGACCACGTCTCACACCCGAGATACCACGTACCTGAAGGCATCGACACCGAGTTCCCGAGATCTCGGGCCCGTGTCGTCAACACCACGTACCCGGAACAACGAGGTGTTGTACACCCTAGAAGGACCTGGTCCCCAACTTGGGAGCAGAGGATGTGACCGTCCGTCTAAGAAATGGTGACTCGGAGGTCCCTTCGGGGGACTGAGATGATGATTACTCCACCAGAACTCGTTAAATGAATCACGGAGACTGGAAGTCAAAGGAATAAATACTTTGTCAATATGACTGTGAATGATGTGTCCCAACTTCATTCGTTTCAGAGAGGGTTACGGACCAAGTGTTGTCTGTGAGTGGATCCCTACCCGACGTCGCATAGAATCTGAGTACTTTTTAGGGTCAAGTTTTGCCTAAATAATTTCCTCATGTCGTGTCTACGTTCCTGTCTAGGTTTCTTGTCTGATTTCTTGAGTCTTCATCTGGTTGATTTACCAATTAATGAAAAACTGTTTTCAGGGTTATATTAAGTTACCCTTTTCCCACCACCAAAGTTGGTCAGCACGACCTCGTTGACCCGTAGGTATATTTTTTTTTCTTTTATTTGAAACTAAGTATGGAACGTAGTACAGGTGTTTTATTGAACTTTACCTAGTATTTGGATTTACATTGTCGATTTTGAAATTTGAAACTCCTCTTTTTGTCCTCTTTTAAAAACACTGGAACCCAATATGGTTAAAAAAAAATCTTTTGTCTTTCGTGTTTAGAATATTCAATCTGAGTAAACACAATTCTTTACAAACAATAAGTCTCTTTACGACGATTCTTTTACCCTTCGGTGTCTGAACCTCTTCTATCAACGTTCTACCTAAACAAATAAATTATGACGACAGAAGAACTATGACACCATATTTCATCTACATTAGTTATTAAGAGCACAGGAGGGGTAGGAGAGGGACTATCTCACGTGAAAGATATACGAAAGGGAAGAAGGAAATGACAAATACAGTAATAAGTGTCGGTATTAAGAGTATTATAACAATACTCACTCCCGACCTCTCTTCTGACTTTGAACACAATACTCCAACGTTCGCGAAGTATATTTAAGGTAAGAACCACCCTCTCTTCTCTCGTTACTACTTTTTATGTTTCTGTTCGTACACGGGTAATCCTTCGTTCGACTTCGACAACCATTGGGAGAGTTGTTACTGTTGTTTTTCGTATCTGACTCGTATACCGTGATCCCCGACACGAACGTAGTAAATTGACATCCTCTTTATATCCGTCCTCAGTAGGATCCCAGGGTCTTCTTCGTCCCGGTGGTTCGTCCGGAGGTCCTCTTTAAGTAGACCCAACAAGGAAGGACTGTGGACGTTACCTAAAACAAGAAGGACACAGAGACCTAACGAGATAGGAAACCTGCAGTAAGATCTAAGTAGGTGCAGAAAAGAACCAAAATGGTAAAGCCCTGACAACCGAACTAAAACTTCTAAATAGAACAAACTTTGACGTCAGAAACAAACCGAACGATCGTGGTCTGAAGCATGAAGGAACGACACATTTAGACCATTGGGAGGGGGGTTAGCGGAGAGACACAGAATTTCGAAGGTCAAACGTTACGAACCGGTAGGGACCCACTAATGAATAGAGTATGTAGGGTTCCATGTATTCGTAGTGACGACCGTAGTTGTTAGTTGTCCGTTGTGAGAATACCCAGAGAGAACAAGAACACAGGGACCGTTTGGTGACATTCGCATCAACTTCCTCTTTCGGAAGTCCATGAATACTGTTCATGTCCAACTCCTCCGGTACAGACGGAACCGGTTCCTTCGACACCTCGAAAACTTCATCTACATTGACACTCCTACAGGAACACCTACACTCGGTTCAAGGACACATACCTTCTAGAACCTCAACCTTACCAGTCGGACAACTATGAACTCTCAGTCGACTTCTGAATACCCACTCGTGTCGAGTTTGGTGTCCCACTCATCTGGTCACCCCTTTTGTCTCGTATGCGAGTGGTAAGACGAGAAAGGTGTCCACAGGTTTATCTTAATCTCGGTCCGTAATTTGGTCACCGTCGTCATTTTCAGGGTCACGGACCCTATATATATATATAGAGGTCGAAGGGCGACCTCGTCTCCCTTCCATGGTACAAAGGGAAGTCGAAGTTAAATTGTTGTCGTTCTGGTGTTCTCTACAAAAGAGATCTCAACTAAAGGGTGTTATCAGACCGACGTTAAGTGTCCGACGTCTTGTTACCCCCACCCCCTCCCCCCTCCCACGTCTCTTAGGGAAACCCAAATAAAGTCAAATCCTACTCTCGGAGAATCTTATTCATTCGTAGGACCCCTCTCCTTCCTGTCTGTCGTTTCAGAAGTTAAGGAAACCGTTAAAACTAGAGACACTGGTAAAATTGGGTCTCAGACGATCCAAAGTTTTCGAACTTGAACACGAGTCAACGAGTAGTCTTCTTAAGGACGAGGAGGGGACTAGACGAGGAGGGAACTGTCGTTTCACTATACACTTACCAGAGACACACTGCGAGACCTCCTCGTCAATACACGGGATCTTGACCTCTTTTTAAACAGGTGTCATTCATAGAACGAAACATTTGACAAAGGTGAAGTGTATCGGACAACTTTTCGTAGACCTTCTATATATAAGTAATAACAATTTTTTTATCTAAATACTCACAATACTCTAATACTACGTCTTCTGTCTTTGACAGTCACAAAAATTTCACGTTTGGGTGTGAGCGGTCGGAATTCATAATCTCACTAGTCCGACTGTCCCTGAGTTTTTGAGTGTGTCAAGTATATTAAAATGGATGACTTCGGGGGTTGTAGGTTGTTAAAATGTCAAGTCCTTAGACTCCTCGCCTTTCCGAGCCCCTCCTAAATAATGTAAACGTAACAGTCACCTTCTCGACTTTGAATTCGGGACCAAAGAACTATCATTTAGGACGTGAACGGAGATTGACAGAAAATAGATTTAATCCTATAAACTGAAAGACAGAAACTTTTGGACATATCTGTAGTGCCAATAAAGGGGTCTCCCTCTACTTCGTACTTGATTAAAAGTTACCCTCACTTAGACCCCCCTTGTCAAGGTTGACCCGTGTAAGAAAGGAGGAAAAAGTACCGGTGGACTTTTGAAACCGACCCACGACCCTCCACCCTGCGAGAAGGGTGAAGGGTCAGAAAAAGAGAAGTGTCGACGTTTCAAGTCACTCAACTTGACGACACGACACTCAAGTGACAAGTGAGACGGTGCTGGTTGGAGACAACATTTAAAAGGAGGGTCTTGTGCACTGCTACGTAAAGAACTGATATATAGGGTTCTCGTCGTCGTCTTAACAGTCTCGCGCCTCGGGGTGTGCGTCCTTCTTTTTCCGAGAGCCTGAACTGGTAAATCCTGAAGTCCTGAACCCTGTTTAAGCGGTCGAAAACCATTCAGTCGTTACGGTAAAACGAAGTCTTTGTATACTTTCCGACGAGGGCCGTTAAATATCTACGTCAAAAGAGAAGGAAAGGAAAAAAGATTCCGTCAAAACAGAACTTAATTTTTATCCAACTACGAACCGTCGCTTTACATTTGAAAGAAAAAAAGACGAGGTAGTCGAGTTTTTCAAAGGGTTTCTAAGTCTGGAATAAAGAAAAGAGAGACGTGGGGACAGAATTTCTCTGAAAAAAAAAAAAATAAAATTTTACTGACTTCGTTTCGAAAAGTGTACAAGTGAAATACTTTACTTTTAAACTACCTGTACATTTTTTTATTTCAGAAAAGTAAAGGAGGGTGGAGGGCCACGGGCAAAGGGGCCCGTGGGGTCGGGCAGTATCGACTGGGGACAATTGACGATCCTCTCTGAATCTCAATGAAGAGGTCCGTCGTCGACATTTGGAAAGACTAGGACATCAAGGTGTTTGGACCACGACGGGAGAAAGGACATTGACGCCAGCCCACCCTCTCAGGATTGGACGTCGAAAGAGGGGTCGAGGACCGCCACACTCGACTCGAAGTTACGACTTCTACCTCGGAGACTTGTCGTGGCTGCGACCGTGGCGTCGGGGGTCGCGGGGGGAGCTCAGGGGGCACAGACCGTCGCCGGTGCCGTTGCTTATGAAGATGCAAGACCACCAGTACAGGAAGATGCCGTAAAAGAACTAACCCTAGTGCGACCCGATGTACTTTAGGTTCTCCGCCCTCTTCTTTCGGTCGGAGGACGACGACATGTCCCTGCTCCTCGCCGAGACCCCCCTCCGGTACTTCGGCGACCGGTGCGACAGGCCGGACTCCAGCCACGTTCGCGGGTGCTACGACTTACACAACGTCCTCTCGCACCGAGGACGGGATAGGACGTGGGAGACGAGGTACCTCCCACTGTCGCACTCGAGACTCAGGAGGAGCGGGCTACACGTGGAGTGATAGGTCCTCCTCCCCCGTCTGCTACTCGACCCCCTCTGAAGACTCTGGGGGGAGTTACTTTCGTCGCTTCCCAGGAGCCTCTTGTAGGTAGTCTTAAGGATCGTGGGGATCCTGGGAGACCTCCACTGGGATACTTGGTCGTGGGAATCTCGCTCCTTCCTGTGAAAGGCACAGCCCAAAGTGAAAACGTCCCGTTGACGGTGAAGGTTCCCTGGGCGCCGTTCGGGGACTTACCCCCCACCCCACCCCACCACCACCACCACCACCCCCAGTTCCGAGTCTGTCCCGGTCGACGTCGGACCTCAGGCGGCGTGCGGACACCACATCTGGACGTCGACTTTGTCGGGACTTCTGTGCACCACACATGGAAAGTAACCCAGGACCGCCCGCCCCAAGGTACACCTTGAGCCGTCCACCCTACAGGAACGCTAACATGAGAGTCTCCTACGGGGTCCATTGAGGACGTCGTAGACGGATGAGGGTCCCGACGGCTTCCGAATCCCGTAGGGTTCCCTGATCAAAGCCAAGCGATTAAACGGGTCTCGAAACAAGAAGATCTAGACTAAGCGACATTCTCGGAAATTACACTTGGACACTGTAATCAAGTGGCGTCCAATGTCTCGAAGAAAATCCCCCAGAAAGACCTATCTCGTCCCCCTATAAACAACCTCCCCTTCGACCTCTAGAGATGGACCAGATAAACGGATGACATTCCTCTTTTGGTCCGCTGAAAATTTGGCCAGTTGTACTCGACTCTACTATTCTTATTAGACGATGAACTGGGAAACAGATTGGACACTGGAACTTGAGACTGAACCCTGGTAGGTCGTAGTACACGACCACACTGTAAAAAAAAAAAAAAAAACCTTCCCAAAGGGGTCTTAGATTGGACGTGAGGCTTACCCACACGTCCCTTATAAGGACTAGAAAGGTCTTCCCCACTACCACCCCAACTTGGTTCGGTGACAATCGAGACGACGACGAAAAATAAGGGTCGGGTCAAAAGACTCGACCCTTTTCTATATGACACCCGGAGGTGCTGTACCGTAAGCCAGTGCATCGACTCTGAATCTTCCCGTATGAGACCGCTCTAACACGTCGCAACCCCCAGGAGACAAACACTTAGGGTTCGGGTCTGAGACTATACGACATACCAGGACGCGTACAGTAGGTGTCTGAATGACGGAAGGACTCTGAGGACTAGTAGATCTAGGGGTCCCCCGACCCTCCTACAGAAATCTAAAATTCTGAGACACTACTTAGGATGTACCGGACCACACTCCTTCGACCCTGTCTTATAAAGGAGCGACCAGTCATCAGACGCTTTCCTAGACGAATGAATTTCCTCGTCAACCTCTATCTCTTGTGCACATTGACCCTCTAGGTCCCGCCGAGTGGGTGGTAGGGGACGACAGTGAAAGGGTCGTCACTTAGGTTCTCCGTCTAGGGTATAAAATGAGGCGGCTCAACAGACCCACCACCTGACAATTGTGAGGCCAAGTCCCTTACTCTGTCGATTCTCTTTTCTGAGTCCTTACGCACGATTACAGAGGGACATAAGGACACCAATCAGTGAAACGTCGTCTAAGAAACTCGAGAGCTTCTGTTCCTCGTTCTCTTTGTGTGGTTTTCCAGTTTAAATTAAGATCATTTTTGTATTTTGAAAAAAAAGTTTGTTTGTGTTAGAGGGACCTGACCTCTGTCGTCATTGATGACAAGGGTACCTTCCCAATTGTCACATCCCTGACCAAATAGTCAAGCGGAATTGTCTCACGATCTCCTTTAAATACAAATCCCTCCTTTTTCCCGGGAGGCAAGTGAAATTTTAAGTCTCACACCTAACTGAGGTTTCCCCCGACAGATTCCACTTTCTTCGGTTCAACTCAAACCGGGGAACGGACCTTAGTGAACTTAAGACTTTGAAATGACGCTGCCTGTACACGCAACAGTGTAAAAGGTAACGAATTAGGACTTCAAACCACGTTCAGATAGACGCGGATAATTTTTCACTACATATATGAAGGAAGAATAAGATAATTCAACATATTTTAACAGAAGACATAAATTGTCAAACATTAAAAGTGCTATAAAAAAAATTAAATTTATTTTTTTTTGTGTAAAAGGGATACCTTCAATACTCAAGAGAGAAACTAAGAAATCATATTGAGGATCAAAGATTCTGTAGGGTCTACGTAAAAAGGTTCGGTAGAGACTTAGGCCCAGTAGAAAGTTCGGTCTGAGTGTACTTTCGTATAGAATAAAGACGGATTTAGTATCTCACTCGTCCCGACCCCAGAAGGAGGGAAACTTCCTTTGGAAAAGGTAAGAAACGTCACTTATTCTTCGTCCGACGTGCACCCAGAATGTAGGTGAAGTCAAAGATTTAAACCACCAGTACCCCGGAACCTTGAACTTGTGCCTTACTGTATCACTGACAACACTTCTACAACGAGGTTTGGACCAACGTTCTTTTGGAAACTAAATGTGCAACCGACCTGTTTATAGGTGTGTACCGGCGTTGTCGTGTCTGTTCACCCGTCCCTCGACGACATATATCTACAACACATATGTAAGTATACCTGTGTATGTATTACCCCTCCCTCTAAAAATATATCTGTGTTTGAATTCTTGTATGGGTTCGTGTGTCCGGTACTCAACCCCAACCAGGAGGAAGGAGAGGATCATGGTGGAGGGGGACGGGGAGTACTTCTGACTAACAGATCAAAGGAGGAGACACCAGAACGAAATCGAGACCAGGTCCAACTCGTGTCTGTCGGATAGAGGGAATTTAAACATAAATGTATTCGTCTTTACGATTTCTTTTTAATGGGTTTGGTCACTGGACAGAATTTAATACGTCTACCATCTCGTACCGGACTGAAAAGACAAAGAGACAAAGCACGTTCCACAAACAGAAAAGACAAACTTCATTTACGAAGGGAATCCAAGTGTTTATTGACAGAGGGATTTCCTATATAGACCGATTCCATGTCCCCTCGGACCTAGGAACAGTTTCATGTTGTTCACAGAGTCAGGTGGACGCCCATGAAACTGTTACATTCTACTCTTCTAATAAAATTTTCTGTTCCTTCGGGAAGTCGCCTAAGGTCGAATTACAGTAAGAGCCCCTCCTTTGTCAATTCCTTTCTTCGAAAATGGCACCCGCCTTCTTCTCCCTTAAGATTTGAGATTAACAGGATTTTTATACGCCTCATGTGACACAGCAAAATTACCTTATAAACAAAAGAAATTTTTTTTTTGTCGTTTTTTGAAGATTCGTCTTGGATTCTGGGGTCCCCAAATCAGACACACCTAAATGAGTACGTACACTCTTTGACTCTTCCCTTAAACCGGAGTACGTGGATCCTATAATCTTGGTATAAAATTTCGTGAATTTACAATCCCTACTCCATTTACCTAGCAGAACGAACAAGGTACGACAAGATTAATGTGGAAACATGCAGTTTCAGTCTGTCCCTACGACGCTCTTTTTTTCTAAAGAAGGTACCCGTCTTAGTGTCCTAGTTTTGATGGCCCTACCCGACTTCGACCCGGTTCCTCACTCACGAGAACCGGACACTAAGACCAACCTTTCAGCTAGGGTACCATGTAAAGTCTTGACGTTAACCTCCCAAAACACCAGTCCGTACGTGAAAGTCCCGAGTCGACTTCTTCCCAGTAAATAGTAGGACATTTTACGACGAGGCTGGGATCTGTAACACCTTACCTGTCTTGTGTCTCGAATGTCACGTTACTTATGGAATCCAAATCTCGTATGTAAACGACTTAGCAGAGAAGGTCTTAGATCCGTGGAACAACCTCCTTTAGTATCTGTCATAGTACCCAGCACCTCGTCCTCCACCTCAGATTCCAACCTCCCTCCGTGTCGTCGACTAACTGGTCCTACCACCGAGTCCGTACCCGACCTGGTGTCCTACGTCCCATCTTCGTCCCCAAGGCTTCTCCGACGGGACAACGAGACCCTTTCCATAGGTAGGAGAGACTGGACCTCCGAGACATAAAGTTACACTCCCGTGCGTCCGGAAGGAGAAATCCCTCGACGATGACTTCTCTTACCACTTCGTAGGATGACTTGTTTGACTTACACCGCACTTTGAATGTTCTTTGGTTTTTTTTTTTCCGTCGAGGTCCGAAGATGAAAAATTTTATATAGGACCCGTATGCAGACGTGTACTTCAGCGACTTTTGCGGAGGAGACACGTGCCAAAGGAGTCCTCTGCCGTTACAAGTCCCTTTCCTGTGTAAAACGGTTTCCTCTTCCCAGTATTCTCTCCTTTTGGTGACAAGTTAAGACGGAAAGAGACAAAGACTTTACAAAGGAGGGTGTCCTTCCTTGTCAAACCCTACACTCGACAATGGTACCTCTATTGGTCGGTTCCAGTGAACAAACTTCCTCGGGTACCGGGGTGCCGTGACTTAGTAATGCCTCTGAAGTCCTTCGACCCTAAACCAAGAACTAAGTCTGCTGGCTCGAAACTCGGGTGTCGTCGGATGCAAGTATCGAACCTCCTCTCCCGGGTCCCTCTTGTGCACACCTCTTGTGTGTGTGTATATGTGTATGTGTGTGTGTGCGTGTGTACGTGCGTTGTGGGGTATGGTGGGGTAGAAAGAAGAGGAACGTGAAGGACACGAGGTAAGCTATACCCCGTTCTAATGAATGTTACATTCATTATATAAGAATGTAACTAAAACCAAAAAAAAACGATTCTTTGTAATAGTTTTTTAGAAACATTTTAGAAATTTCTAGTTATACGTTACTTATAATGTCTTATAGTGTAGTTATGGATATGAATGAAAAAAAGACAGGATTTACCAAAAAGCGAGGGACAAGGCTCTACCACTTATTGTAGTAGAGAGAAAAGAATCAGTTAAAGTCGACAATATTATTTCGTGGTATAAGACCCACCGACTCTCTGTCATCTTTAAGTGAAGAGTGTCAAGACTCCCACTGTCGTACCTACGTGAGACCATTCCTCGGGGAAGGCAAAAGTCCACCGAGTGAAGAGTGACACAGGAGTACACCGACTTCCTCTCGGTCGATCGAGACACCGGGGAAGGTTCTCACGATTAGAGTAAGTACTCACTAGATGGGAGTACCGGATCACTGGAAGTTTCGGGGGTAGAGGTTTAAGATAGTGAGACCCCTAGTCTAAGTTGTATATTGACAACTTTTACTGTCACCGAGTC
Source organism: Capra ibex (assembly GCA_006410555.1). Classification (NCBI taxonomy): domain Eukaryota; kingdom Metazoa; phylum Chordata; class Mammalia; order Artiodactyla; family Bovidae; genus Capra; species Capra ibex. The sequence goes on along the minus strand of SJYO01016970.1, from coordinate 21,853,963 downwards.
AGTACAGACTGAGAAACGTTGGGGTACCTGATATGTCAGGTACCTTAAGAGGTCCGGTCTTATGACCTCACCCATCGGAAAGGGAAGAGGTCCCCTAGAAGGGTTGGGTCCTTAGCTTGGTCCCAGAGGACGTAACGTCCACCTAAGAAATGGTCGACTTGGTGTTCCCTTCGGGATACCGACAACTCCCCTGTATTTATAAGTCAGGTATTGTAGAGAAGAGGATTGGAGGGTAGGGCAATGGGGGAAGTGAAGAAAGGTAATGTGTTTTTCTTGTTGTCGTTTTTTTAGGTCATTGGTGTTGGGTATTATTTGAAAATGTTGCACGGTTCGTATATGAAGTGGGCCAACAATGTTAGGATACGAAATTCGAAGATGAAAGAAGATCCATGAAGTGATTCACGACCCCTTTTACATAATCATTGTGGGTGAGTTGGGGGTCTCTCCGGTGTCAGAGGTACATCTACTTAAACGTTACCTTATAATGAATCAGTATTTTTCCTTACTTTAACACGGTAAACGTCTCTACGTCTACCTCAATCTCTGACAGTATGTCTCACTTCGTTCAGTTTTCTCTTTTCGTTTATAACATATAATTACGTATATGCACGTTAGATCTCTCCACCATGTTTACTCGGATAAACGTTTCGTATACAAACGCGAGACAATCTGTGTCTCTTGTTTGCACACCTGTGGTTCCCCATTCCTTCTCACCTTTCTAGTCTAACCGTATATATGTGATAAACATAATTTATTTATTGATTACTCTTGACTGCCATATCGTGTCCCTTTGAATAAATCACGAGACACCACTGGATTTGCCCTTCCTTTAGGGGGGTTTTCCCCTCAACCACTACCTGTCCCTCCGGACCGCACGACGTTAAGTACCCCAGCGGTTCTCAGTCTGTGCTGACTTACTGACTTAACTTGACTTGCCTGTCGACTAAACGAAACGACATGTCGTCTTTTATTATATTGTAATGTTTCGTTGATATGAGGTTATTTTATTTTATTTTTTGGTGTAGAGACGAAGACCAATTAGATATTGTAATCAACTCCTAAAAACACACGTCCCAGAAAACCTATAGTCTTATGTATCGAACATAGAAACTTATTAAAATCCCGTATCACCACAATAATTTGTCTGTTTTATGAAACAAATGGATCATAAACGAAATGAGACACTATCCACGAAAGGGAAACTACCAGAATGAATTAGTAGGGTTCCTTTGAGACCCACTCCAGAAACCATGACAATTACATCCATACTTTGAGCTCCAAGTTCCTTCAACGTCCAGTCACATTACTTACTAGTCCCAAGGTCACGACCCGAACCTATATGTTAGACTGCAAGAACTTTAGTCCTTCTTCGTCTCTCTGAGTCTTAGATCAGGGTAGACTCCGTAATCCGTTGAGACATCGTAATATATACAACGAGTCGGAAGACCCGTGCGAAGGAGTAACCATTTTACCTCTATTACCATAGAAGGGAGGACTGGAGTTTCGTGACAGTCTGGTCGAATCCTTCGTCGACCCTTTTATCTCAAAAAAATGTCTCTGTGACTAAACAAGTAGAACCTATCCGTCGGTACACATCGGAAGTATCGTAAGTAGTTATAGGTCAAGAGGGGAAGACTCTTGTACCTTTAAAGGTGAAGAGTTGAGGAAAAGAACGGGGAGGAGGGGATGGTGGTCCCCAGTCCGTCCGTATCCTGAGTAAGACGAACTACATTTGACTTACCTTCACTACATACAGTGTACACTCGACTCAGTCACTTTTCGGGTACACACTAAGAGATCAACGGGAGAAATGGACGTACAACAGTCACTCTGACATACAAAGTCTACCATGGTTATGGTCCATTTCGGACACAGTTGTACCCTCTTACTTAATAACGTATCTTCCGTTAACAAGACCTCTCAACGGGTTTGGACGTCCACCGAAATGTACTTCGTTATCATTAGATTCAAAACCATTTATAACTCTGTAACCCCAAAGAACGATGACGTCGTATTAGAACGGGTAGTCTAAATTATGTCTCAAACTGGTATAATGTGTCTGTCTTACAACCTTCAGTGGAAGATCCAATAGATTAGGTTGGGGAGACCAATTACTACCCTTTCAATTCCGAGTGTCGTCAATTCAAAACACAAGTCTCAGGGTCCTCCTCTATCCTCGTTTTGACCCCAATGTTCGGTCCAGATGACTGCTATCAACCAGGAGTACCATCCATATGGCACCTCCAGAGACGGGATCGAATCACTTTAGTTTTATGGGTCTCTCCCAGAAGAGGAAACTCGAGGAATGGAACTCGAAGAGACTCGTCGTGGCTCAGATAAATGACCGAAGTGTTTGGGACGGCCCTTCATCAAAGAAAAAAGGACCAGTTTGGGACCGTAACTGACGGGAAAACCTTCCTACCTAGATTCGTCCGTCTTCATTTGTGTAAGGGGGTTTCGTTACGTTACACTGTAATGACCTTTGAAATTATTTTCCGTTCTTCGATATTTATCCCCCTCCCTTTATGAGTTTATCCCAACTTACGTTAACAAGACACGTGTCGAATGACCTAAAGCCGAAAGCCAAAATAAAAAACGGACGAACCCGAATCGAGGTCACGGTCTCGTCCAGTGCCGGTCCGCGGGTCACGTCTCACGAGGGTCCTGACTACAGGGATCAAAGACCCGTTACTAGGAACTTCTTTTTACGGCTTCCAAGTTGAGATCTAAACACAAAGTTTCCTACGTCTTTGGTTATCTGTACAGTGACTAGTAATAAAATTACAAGAATCGGGATTATACGTTTCTTGCTAGAGAGAGAGTAAAGTTAGAGGGGAAAAGTGAATCTTGAAGAGGGTTTCTTACCTTGTACCACGAACCCATCTCGCTAAAAACAAAGAAAAAGTTTTAAAGAAGGAAAACTATAAAGGTAATGTGATAGGAGTACGGAGTTAATATCGTTTCACTTTGAGAAAGGGTATCCTAATATGTGGAACACTTTCGACCTTAGTATATAATAATAAAAACATCCATCATGACTCAAACCTGACCTTAAGGAGTCCTGAGAAAGAATAGTAAAAGAAAAGAAATATAGCATGTACAAGAGGAACCCCTAGGGTAAGTGTGAGTTTAAAAGTTGATTATACATTTAATAATCACTTTAGTTTTATACATTTATTAGTGGACAGAACGTGATTCGTGGTCCGTAACAAGAGTCCTATAAATTAAAAACACTATTCAATTCTGTCTCCTTAAAAATTTGGATAAGATTTCTACTCCTTTCACTCCGTATTTCTCTAAATCTCGTAATTGGTTCAAGAGTATCAATCGTCGCCTTGACCTTAAACTCGGGTCGTTGGACCAACGTCTCAACTACAGTGTTTGTCGGACGAGAGGACAGAGAGACTAAATTCAGGACCAGGGTCAGGAAGTCGAGATCGGATCTGAAGAGAACACCTGTGGACACTGATACCGAGATAAGTGGTCTACAAGGTATTAATGAGGTTTAAGGACAGTAGTTTTGAGTTTGAGTAATAGAAAGGAACATTTAGACAGGGGATTGAATGTAAAGTGTCCACAGTCTTTGTAGTCATCTTACAGATGGGAAATGGAATATAGAGTCCGGGAGAGACTTTGGAGAAAGGTAGTTGTACCAGTAATAAATAGGGAGTTTCATAAAGAAATTAGTCCTTTTATGATTTCTGGTTTCTTTTTACAATTTTTTTCCTTTTCTACTGTACTTGTCTCGGTGCGAATGTATTTCTCGTCAAATTATAAATGCTAACACACACGATCGGTCACCGACACACTTTTTTGGGTCAGAGACAGTCGGACCACAAATTTTAGAAAGAGTACGACATTCTAGTTTCTTCTATCTCCCTCGTCTATTTCTTCTTAAGGAGCACTATCCACTCTTCGCGGACCTAACCCCGTTACCTTCCACTTTACCTCTGTAAAGCCCAACTGATCTTACAAACACACACAAAAGGGTGAGCTTACAAAACCGGTTGGGTTGTCTTTGATCTTTATTTCTCCTCAACTTTAACTACTCTAAAGTGTCGAGGAACTTACAATCTCTACCTTCCCCTCCCACCCTTACTTTCTACTGAGATTACAAAACTTAGACGCATCAACTCTGACACCTTCGCGTTTATTATTTTTGCCCGTCATTCAGGACCTTTCCGAGATAGTACAACACGTAAAACTCAACCTCCACAACTGTACTATAGGTCTTTCATAAACCTTTTATTCATACTCTTGAAAACTCTCTTCAACCTCGATCTCTATCTCAACCCTCGGTACGTGTACTTATGTACCTGAGCTTTGGGACTCGCACCGACTTTATCGGTTCCTATTCACCCTTATCTCTTCTCCCGTTTCCCGTCAGGAAGGCCCTGGTCGATGAAGAACCCCCAACCTCTTCCTCTCCGGCTTTCTCGTCCTCGTCAGGTTCTTCATTTTAGTCCTACCGTCTTACGGGTCCTCGACTCGTTCGCATCTAAAAAGGTCTCTCTTCTCTTCCAGTCTCACCTCTTTACCTTCCTTTCTTCGAAGGAAAGATATATCCTCCACTAATCATAGATATTTTACTCCTTAGACATCAACCCGAAGGGTCTACCACGATCACCATTTCTTGGGTGGACGATGACGTCCTCTGTACTCTGCGCCCAAGTTAGGGACCCAGTCTATCTAGGGGACCTCCTCCCGTACCATTGGGTGAGGTCATAGAACGGACCTCTTAGGGTACCTGTCTCCTCGGACCGTCCGATGTCGGGTATCCTAACGTTTCTTAGTCTGTACTAACTCACTAATTTGTACGTACGTGTCCCATCTCGATAGTGTCCATATTTTCTGATAACTCAACCAAAGACAGTATGTAGTTGTACTTAGTCGGTATCCGCGTGTACAGGGGAGTGAGAACTTGGAGGGAGGGTGAGGGGGGGGGGTAGGGGAGGTGGGGAGATCCAACAGTTTCTCGTGACATTTCGTTAATAGAAGGTTTGTTTAACCTTTTTTTTTTTCCGATAACTCTTTATTCGGTGAGGAATATTTGATTGAGAAACCTCTTCTAACCGACACTTTTCGTTTCATATCACACCCATCAAGTACCTAGACCGAGATGAGTCTCGTGTATAAGCAAAATAAACGGTAATTAACAATAGATCAAATCGAACGTTTAGAGGAAATGAGGGAAACCATCATACCCGACTACCTTAAGGAAAGATACACACAAAGACATCTCCGACTACCAAAGGATTCAAATATTACCTAGAGGTAGTTTCTGTGTGTCCCACCCACAATCCGGTCGGACCTCTTCAACGGACCTCTTATACAATATTCCAATTAGGTTCCCTCTTTTTTATTGTGTCGAAAGAGAAAGGATGACGTCTGTCGTCTTGTGTTTATAAAACGACGGTTTAGAGACGAAAAGGTACTAAAAGAGAAGTCCAACATATAAATCCCACTGGAAAACAACGGGTCTTAAAACATAAAGAGGTTTCACTAAAAAACGGGTCCTAGAGTTAAAAAGATCCACGAACTTTTAACGAACCCCCACACTAAAATACATTAACACGAAAAGAGGTATCTTTTACAGTATTACTTCACTTCTACAATAGTATGAATAATGCAAATCAAAGAGTCACAACTCTTTTACCTATGACGTATAAAATGGATGAAACCAACACTAAGTTTCATGGCGATTTATTTACTCACTTATTACTTGTAAAAAAAAAAAAAGACGACCTCTAACCTATCATGATGTCTAAAGTACCAGGGTAGTACCCGAAGGTAGTATTATTTTTACTTGTAATTTTTATTGACCAAATTCTATAAGGAACACAAAGAACCAGGAACTTCTCCTTATTTAGTAGGACGTTTTAGTGTGTGTATGTTCCATCGTTAGAAGTTGTACCTTTTCTCTTTCCGAAATCCGTCGGTCCCCATCTACAATGTCTGGTCTCCTTGTTTCGACGTGGTTCTTAGTGTCTGCTTCAGTTCAATAAAACTAGGAAAGGAACATTAAATTACTTACCGTAATAAAACACCGTATTACTAGTTTATCTGACTTTGTCGGCTTTTAGTGGCTTTCTCTATTAAAAACAACGACAAATCATCGATTCAGTACAAACTGATAAAAAACTGGGGGTACCTGACATCGGACGGTCCGAGGAGACAGGTACCCTAAAAGGTCCGTTCTTATGACCTCACCCAACGGTAAAGGAGGAGGTCCCCTAGAAGGGTTGGGTCCCTAGTTTTGGCCCAGAGGACGTAACTGTCCATCCAAGAAATGGTGACTCGGTTATCCGTTCGGGGTTTTCTATAATGACATAAAGTTAATTTTTCTATTTTACATTAAAACGTGAAGTCTATTTAGATCACTATGATAATTTTATTTCGGTTTTTAGTCCCTCTTTTGGATCTTTACTATATACTCATAGTTTACAAACATTAAAAAAGACTTTGGGTACAAAAATTATCCTTCACCCAGACTAAAACGAAGTCCCTAATCCAAGACTTTAGTCTCACATTCCGTTTAAATAGGAACGGACGCACGGATATACGAGTCAGTGCAATCAGTACAGGATAAGAAACACTGGGGTGCCTGACACCGGGCGGTCCGAGGAGACGGGTACCCTAAGAGGTCCGTTCTTGCGACGTCACCCAACGGTACGGGAGGAGGTCCCCTGGAAGGGCTGGGTCCCTAACTTGGGCCCAGAGGACGTAGAGGGAGTAACGTCCACCTAAGAAATGACAGACTCGGTGGTCCCTTCGGGATTTTTGAGGGATTAACGAGAATTTTCCATTTGAAGACACCAAAGAGTCTCACGTAACCAGTGCCGGAGGGGTAGGAATTCATCGTGTTAGATTCCCGTTGAAATTTATCCCCTGCTTGTGTCCCCCTGAGAGAGAGTGTGAATTTAAGGGTATCTGTTTTACACGGTCAGAACTTGAAACGATATTTTATCTCTTTAAGAAAGAGACACAACACCAATAAAGACAGGTTTTTCGTTAACGTGAAGATACAATAGGAAGATACTAGTGGTTCATTCTCCGAGACATATAGTCGACATGAGAACTGATTGCAACAGTACTCTTATATACTGACTCCTCTTTTTGCTTTAACGAAAAACTCAATACGGGGTTTTGAGTTGTCTCTACAGCATTCTCAAATCCCAAATATCAGAGTTACCAGTGAAGGAAACGTAGAATTTAATATACACCCCATCCGGTTACCTACACAAAGGGTCCACCGAGTCACCATTTCTTAGACGGACGACTACATCCTCTGCACCCAAACTAGGGACCCGGTCCTTCTAGGGAACCTCATCCTTTACCGTAGGGTGAGGTCATAAGAACGGACCTCTTAGGGTCCCTGTCTCCTCGGGTCACCCGACGTTCGGCATCTCAGTGGTTCTCAGTCTTTGCTGACTCGTTAACTCTTGAGTGTGTACGTGTCTAGTTCCTTATAAATAACTTACAGGTAAAACACAGAAATCGGGGAAAGTTATACATTAGAGTAAGACAGGAATTTTACAGTGATACGGTAAGGAACATGTACACTCTCTAACTCCGAAGTTCACAGGTTTCAGTTTAATGATTATTCTTAGTATCAATCTTAAACTTGAGTGTCGGTTGTCTACGTTTGTGTCCATAAAACTGATGAGAAAGTAATATCAGAAGAGAGTGAAAGGTGTCTTACATTGTAATACATTATAAAAAGAAAGACAAAATTCTCATAAATATACTCAAAAGTAGACGTCGAGTGTCAGAAGTACTAAAACCGTTGAATATTGATCAACCCTTCCGATATTTTGAAAAGTAAAATGAATAAAATAAATAAAATTTAATGAGAAACAATTTCATATCAACTAAAAGTTACAACACAATCAAAGTCCACATGTTATTTCACTGAGTAAGTATGTACATGTGTATAAGTAAAAAAAAAATTCTAAGAAAAGGGTCTATCCAGTAATGTCTCATAACTCATCTCAAGAAACACGATATGTCATCCATTAATAAGTAATAGATAAAATATATATCATCATACATACGTAATTAGGGTTAAAGAGATAAGGGGACTGGGATGAAGGAGGTATCATGGTATTCAAACAAAAGATGTAGACACTGAGAGAAAGACAAAACGTTTATCCTTAACAAGTTTTAGGACTTTATTGGTGGATTTAACAGAGATGACAGAAGAATCCTAGTAAGTTGTCTCTTTCTCGTCACAATAGTATTATATCCAACTTTTACTTCGGTACTTGACTCTAACGACAAAGGTCCTACCAGAAGGAGACCACCCTTATTTATACCACCAGATTCCTTGTTGACCCCGGGCCTCCCCAGTTGCCGGTCCACCCAGATCTCTTCCCTCCAAGACTCTACGAACGGACTCTCATCTCCACCGAACTTCTCTCGGACTCTACGACAAACCAACCCGATTAAATCGTCCACAAATAGACGTATCTTTTCAGTAACATCCTGAATAACATCTACGTGTTTTCAGTGACCTTTTTTCCCTTTCCAGTTGACTTAATTATATAAGTAATTGAGTCATTTGTAAGTAAAAACTCAGAACACATGTTCTAGTAAAACAAGGACACGAGACTTACTAAGTCTCTTTTTGTTCTGTATAAAAAAAATCTCAACCTTCATAATTCATAGATTATTACTAATGATCTATCATTGAAGTTTCACGAACCCTTGTAAAAAAAAAACGTATTTTTTCTTTAAAACGATACGGTTCCCCGAATAATAACTTGGTTAAGTTATCTTAAATTCTGAAAGTACCTCTCTCAGTTGGTTATGGAAACGAAAAGTAAAAATAAAAAATACCTTTGAAGGTCAGGTCAGGAGGACCAACCTAAAGTAAAACAGTCCAAGTATAAGACGGAATAGTTCACTTAGAGGGGGTCGAGGTACCACTGTCTGTTATGTCTCTCCCTTTATAAAACCCAGTTTCAAACCCTTGTGAACGGAGTATATTTAAGTCAAATTCGTGTCAAGAAGATCTAAAATTTCACACACAAAAGTTACTTTCTTCACATTGAGTGTACGAAAATCGGGGAATGTGACAATTAGTTTTACAGTAAGATCTTCTTGTCAAACCTCAGATTTCTTATTAAAGTCAAAAATTTTATTCCTACTAAAAAATTTTACCTTCCAGTACTGTCCGACACCCGTACTTTAGACTTTTATTTATAACAATCCCTTACAAACTGATGACAGTAATTTTAAAAAAAAGAAAATAAGAAATAAAAATTAATTTTTAAAAAGGAACGATCAGGTAAATAAGTAACTAAAGGGGTTAAAATAACTTTATATTAACTGTATATTGTAATACATTCAAATTCTACTAGACTATATATATAGTTTAGTACGTATACAAACATATATAGTGTGTGTGTGTATATACATATATGTGTGTATATACACATATACAATTGACACCACATATATATGTGGTGTTAATTCAAATCCATTTTAAGTAGTGGAAAGAAAGAGTAAATCAGTATCTCCTTTGTACCCGAAAGGTCCACCGTGATCACCGTTTCTTGGGTGGACGGTTACGTTTTTTGTATTCTCTACGTCCAAGTCAAAGACCCAACCCTTCTGGGGAACCTCCTCCCGTACCTTTGAGTGAGGTTATAAAAACGGACCTCTTAGGGTACCTGTCTCTTCGGACCTCCCGCTATCAGGTACCCTAACGTTTCTCGACCTGTACTGACTTCACTGAATCGTAAGTACGTACGTCTATTCTGTATTCCTAATCCGAGTTTTTCATTTTAGTTCAAGGTATATCAAAATCATTTGTATTTTATGTGTGAGAGAGGAGTTACAAGTATCGTCGTAATAAATGTTAAAGGTTCTATACCTTCGTTTGATTTACAGGTAATTGTCTACTTACCCATTTCTTCTGTACCACATATATATGTTACCTTATGATGAGTCAGTATTTTTTCTTGTTTCAAAAGTAAACGTCATTGTACTTACCTGAACCTCACGTGATACAATTCACTTTATTCAGTCTGTCTCTTTCTGTTTATGACAGACTATAATGGATATACACCTTACATTTTTTTTATATTACTAGCTCAATTACATTGTATTTTCTTCGTCTGAGTGTCTATATCACCAATGGTCACCACCTTCTCCCTGTTGTATTCCTACCTTCTCACCCTCCATGTCTGATAACCCACATGCTATCCGAGTTCCTCCATAACATGTTATACCCTTTACTTCATTTATAAAACGTTTTTGATATTTACCTTTCATTGGAAATTTTTAATATATTATGGATTAAGAAAAACCTGAAGGGACCACCATGTATACCACCTACCTTCAGACAGACGGTTACGACCCTGTACCAAGTTAGAGACCAGACCCTTCTAAGCTATATAACGTCTCGTTGATTCGGGTACGTGGCGTTGATGACTCGGGTACACGACGTTGATGACTTCGGACACGTGGATCTCGGACGTGAGGAGTTGTTCTCTTCGATGGTTTTCCTCTTCGGGTTCGTGGTGTCCTTCTGAGTCGTGTTATTTTTTTTTATTATTTAACATATTTTTCGTCTCTTTTTAGTTTTATATACACAAAAGATTAATACAATTGACTTAATTATATATGTGTATGTTAAGAGTCTTATTACGGAGTATATATTATTTATAAGTTTACAATCAATGATAACCACTTTCAACGAGACAGCACAGACTGAGAAACGTTAGGGTACCTGATATGTCAGGTACCTTAAGAGGTCCGGTCCTATGACCTCACCCATCGGTAAGGGAAGAGGTCCCCTAGAAGGATTGCGTTCCTAACTTGGGTCCAGAGGGTACAACGTCCGTCTAAGAAATGACTAACTCGGTAGTCCCTTCGAGAAACACCGATAACGTTGAGTGAAATAATCACAAAAGAAACAGATTTCTTGTATTTTGGAATTCTATAAGTCATAAATCACGGAGCCTGATCTTAAAGACTTGAAGTGATGGTGATAAAGTAATGGTGTACCTCTTTCTTACATAAACCTCAAGTTCAAACAAGTCTAAGAGTTGGGTTCAAGTGGATACTTAAACTCGTGGGAGAAACCTCTTTCCTTATCGTTGGATGAGGTCTTAAGAACGGACCTCTTAAGATGTCTGTCTCCTCAGGGAATATCAGATGCCCCAGTGTTTCTCGACCTGTACTGACTCCCTGATTGTGAAAGTGAAAGTGACACACGATCCCAAACCCACATGTCTCGAATACGTTGATTCAACGAAGTCAACACAGGTTGAGAAACGTTGGGACACCTGACATACATCGGAAGGTCCGAGGAGACAAGTACTCTAAGAGGTCCGTTCTTATGACTTTACCCAATGGTACGGTAGGAGGTCCCTTAGAAGGACTGAGTTCCTAACTTGGACTCAGATTACATCGAGGACGTAACGTCCGTAGAAGAAATGGTGACTCGGTGGTCTATCGCGAATATCAGAATCTGAATTTATCGAATGTTATATTCACCTCCTCTACCTAAAAATTCGTTTAACTTATACTACCCTACTCATGATCTTACGTCATAATTAGACAACACCCTCGGTCTCATCTTTCGTCGGACTTCTCCATCTCTTTCCGAGAGATCTGCTCTACTGTAAACTAGTTTCAAAATTTCCTACTTATCCTCAACGGAGTTAAAGAGTTAGACATTTGTCTCCGTCGACCTGTCCTAAGTAATACTAGGTTTGAAGGCACTAAGTTTACGACACCTAGGGAGAACCAGTCGGTATTCCCTATAACCGTAACTCGAAAACGTAAAACTAAAAACGTATTCCGGAATACACGTGTTAAGAAGTCGAGGAGACAGGTATCGTCTTCGTAACCAACTGACGAGTCGACAAGACGATAGGACGGTCTATCGACTCGAAACTCTAAAGTCCTGTTTTTTAGGTGTGTTGACCGACTTACAACGTGAAAAGTAGTCCTATAAAACCGTGGTCCATCTGTTATTGGTACCTGCTTAAAGTCCTTAAACTCACTAAACCTAAGTCATGTCTCTTTTATCGAAGTTGAGACTAAACTTCACTTCGAGTTGAGAGGATTCGGTTTTGTATCGGAAAAAAGAAGGTTCACCAGATTCTACAAGTAATCGGGACCGAAACCAGGACCCCATAAAAACATTGCTTCAGCCGACTTTCAAACATCCTGTCTACCGCAACGGTAGGAAGTACCCGATATCTCCTCTCGTCTCGACTCAACCTCTGTCCTTCTGTCTTTTTTAGATTTTTCCTTTTTACTGGTTTTACAGTGAACTCACTAATATATCAACCCAAGTCAAGACGGAATTGTTTAGGAATCATCACATCACCGTAAAAATTTTTTGTTAAAATAACTCTATTTTACATATGTAAAACGTCAAGAAACTTAAAACAGTTTACATACAGGGGTTCTTTGTTAGGGTATTAATTCTATATCTTATGGTAGTAGTCGAGGGTTTTGTGATCTGAGGAAGTGTAGGAAGGGGTAGGTTGTAGGGTCGGAATCTGTCGGTAATTAGACGAAAGTTAGTGACGTTTAATCTAAACAGAAAAGATCTTTAAGTACTTTCTCCTTAGTGTGTCATGTACGAAAACACAAACAGAAGACAGTGAGTCGTACAAAAACTCTAAGTAGGTACAATAACCCATATAGACGTCAAAAAAGGAAAATTAACTAGTAATTATAAAGTACCATACCTTATGGTGTAAACAAATGAGTAAATGGATAAGTATCTGTAAACCCGAGAAAGGTTAAACCCTACGAATAATGAGTTCGACGATATTTGTAAGTATATGTTCAGAACCACATCTGTATATAAAAGTAAAGAGAAACTTATTTATGAATACTCACTTTAATGACCGGACATCCACTATTACTAAATAATATTGATATTTTTTAACGGTTTGACAAAAGATTTTACCGACATGGTAAAATGTAAGGGGGATCGTCACAAAGCTCTCAAGATCAACAAGATATAGGACAATTGGATCAGAAATTTTAAAAGAAAGAAGTTCATCCACACATCACCAAAATGTAACAACGAAATTATGAGTAAAGAGACTACTACTCACTAAAACTCGTTGTTAAGTACACAAATCACCAATAAGTATATGACAATAAACATCTCAGAAACGTAGAAAGAACATCACCAAAACTTCGAAAATGTACCGTTAGTGCACCAAACTACTTATCCGAAACTCGGTGGTACCACCCACCTAATCCAAAGTGAATTCTAGCAAACTTTTTGTTCAAAAGTACCAATTTACGTTTTAAACTTTTGGTGACCAAATTTCGTGTTAACGTCTCTTCCATTTGAACCGAAAAGCACAAAGGTAAGGGGAAAGGGAGCTCCCGGACGAGCCATTCATCGTTTCACCATAAGACCCGTGACACCTCCCGCGCTCTGGATCTCTCTCCTTCGGAACATACCTCTCTCCAGACGGGTCGGATACGTCAGGAAAAGATAGGTCTAAGATGGTAGACAATCGAGACAGTCGAACCCGTTCAATAATAGAGTAAACTCGAATATCAAAGTAGTCGACATTTTACCCTAATTATTATAGACTCAATCCAATAAGACTCCTATTTGACTTTCTTAGTTACATTTCAAAGATCTTCGTACCGGTCACTCGTCATTGAGACGGAGTCGACAACTAAAGGAAGAGAAAGAGGGATGAGGATGTGCACGAAATAAAGAGAGAGACATAAAATCCCAGAGTCCTAAGGAACGGTAAGGTAGGAAGGGGTCGGGGTGGAAGTCTCCGACGTGTCATACATCGTTTCACCACAAGACCCTCATTACGAAGGAGGGTCCCTCATTAAGAAGGAGGTAAGGTTGTAAATGGACAAACATAAGAGGAGAGGACTTCAGGACTACTTACGCACTCATCGATTAGACTATTTTGTATTAAAGAGAATTCCACTATTACCAACGATTGTAGAGTTTCAAAATCATTCGCAGATTAACTTCCTCATTCTGGTTTCTTCTTACTTAGTGTCCTCTTAAACTCCGGACACCTTCCGACTAATCCCACCCGTTACAAAAACCATACCAACTGGAGGGGGTCTTGGGGCATTTAGTGTAATGTATGCACCAAAAGAGGTTCCTCAAATGGACTTGAACCTGTAAAAGTTAATAACCTAACCGGTTTTCCAAACAAGTCCTAAAAGGGTATTGTGGGATACTCTTCTTGTTTGAAAACCCGATTGTACTATTAAGTAAGAAAAGTTCAAAAAGGAGTGGTAAATACATTTTAAAAAGGGTGGTAGAATATCCTTCACTTTCACTTTCAGTCAGTACAGATGAGAAACACTGTCGTACCAGACAACGGGTGGTCCGAGGAGACAGGTACCCTAAGAGGTTCACCGGTAAAGGAAGAGGTTCCCTAGAAGGGTTGGGTCCCTAACTTGGGTCCAAAGGACGTAACATCCGTCTAAGAAATGTCAGACTTGGTGGTCCCTTAGTACATAGAAGATCCTTCGGTCTATGTATGCTTACTTAAATGATCGTTTCATTACCATGAAATTGTTTCTAAGACAAAAAGAGATTTAAATATAAAAATGGCATAAGGTAATGAACAACTAACGAACATCAAAGGACCTGATAAAGTATTTCTAAAATCCTGAAGACTATTCTGACAATGATAGACATCAACGTCGTTTTAGGACTGACTCATCCGCCTGGATTATGTCCAGGAGACCCAACATTAAACCATTAGGTAGACCGTACATCCAGTTGTTTACGTGTTCCCTCTAAACCTACCACTAGTCGAGATGGAGATTCTACAACACTTTAGAATCTGATTATCTTATAATACCGACCTTCTCGGAATTTTTTTGTCAGATCGGGGTACAGGTCAAAAAATCTACTTCCGTATACAATAAAACTAATGTTTCATTAAAGAACTACTTACAACTAGACAAAGTAACCAGTACTACAACTGGACCTATAGGGAAGACGACTGACATAAGACTCTGTGACTAAGTAAGTAAAGAACCTACAGTGAAAAACATTAATTTAAGTGGTGGAGACTAGGACCAATGACGATCAAACAATCAAAACAATTGTGTAGAAGAAAAAGATAACGAAACCCTCAGTCTCTTAAGACGTCTGATAATCGTAATACGTTTATTTTGACAACGCGATACGTGTTACTGAAAGTCCAGGAATTCACTCGATCGAAGAAAGAACGGTTAAATAAAGATTCCTGTTCATTTGTTTATGGATTTTTTTGTAAATGTCGAAAGTACTCTGTCGACAGTTGCTTATCTAAGAATGTACCTTTGGAATAGGTGAATTTCTTCACAAAGGGGTCTACTACCCTTTTCTAACGGAGGTTTGTCCCATCGAGCTGGTTGTATATAGGTTTAATAGGGTCAACTTATAAGGACCTTTTGAGTCAAGATAAGACTCTTACTTTTCGATCTTCTCTTTCACGTGTCTCCCAAACCGTGACAGACGAGAGTAGACAGTGTAATCCGTTGAGGAGTGCCTGGTGGGAAGTTTCAAGAAATTTCTCACCCGAAGGGACACCGAGTCTACCATTTCTTAGACGACGTTACACCCTCTGGACCCAAACTAGGGACCCAACCCTTCTGGGGGACCTCTTCCCTTTCCGATGGGTAAGGTTATAAGACCGGACCTCTTAAGATACCTGACACAGCAGGTACCCTAGCGTTTTTCAGTCTGTGTTGACTCGTTGAAAGTGAGTGAAGTGTACCTAGTGGGATTTGTTGAAACTTCACAATTTTACAGGAAGGATTTTGTCAAATGTAGAGGTAGGTAACTTGGTTGGACCAGCTATAGTTCAGAAGTGACCTTTTTGTCTTCCGTCGAGTCTTCCCGTGTCGTGACCGTTCCGTACTCCAATGCTACCGAACCTTGATCTGTCTCCCTCACTACAAGACTTTCTACTTCTCCGTTGTGGACTCACGACCCTGACGCTCTTCCCTTATCTTAAAAATCCACTTCTAAAATTTAAGTCGAAAATTATGAGTCCTTGTCGTTTTCTTCTATACGTTCACACGTGTGTACAGGTCAAACCAAAGCGGAACCGTAAGACCGATTACCGTAGACGGTCCTCAGGGAGAGTAAGTACCAGAAGGAGGAACCAGAACACACTATCCCCGATACGACAGGACAACAGTACGAGAACAGAACAGTATCTCCGTCGACAAAAGGGGTACCCTCACCCTCAAACGTAAAAAACAAAGTATAACACAACTTTAGGATCTCTTGGGATCCCCTCTCTCCAAGGTACTTCCGTCTTCGACAACTATACATCGGTCGGTACTTTTTATCCATGAGTCCTATACTCCTTTAAATGTCCTTTTTTTCCGACCTTTAATGTTGGCATTTAATCGAATATTTCACACTAGTACGTACGAATAGTAGATCGTGGCTCTCTCGTCGTCCTCTCTTTTTGTGTTTTATAAAAAATTTGGAGGTTTGAACCTCTCCGACGTTTAAGTTTCTTGTAACACCACTCTAATATTTGACTCATAAATTATAACTCTTAACGAATGTCTTCAAGTTTTCCTTCGGACCAACTTTCCTTTTTTTAAAAGAAACCCCTAAACGTAACTGTAACTGAAAAAAAAGTTTTTCCTTTTTCGGACTTCCCGAACAAGTTCAAGTATAACGACTCTGGGTAGAAGGTCTCAAATACTAAGTCATGAAGACTTCACTCCAGGTTCTTGGATGTAAAGATTGTTCAGGGTTCCATTATGACTATGACGACTGAATCTCCTGGGGTGTAACTCTTGTCCCAGAAGGATCCACCGTGGTCACCATTTCTTGGGTGGACGGTTACGTATCTTTATTCTCTACACCCAAGCTAGGGACCCAGTCCTTTTAGGCGACCTCATCCCGGACCATTGGGTGAGGTCATAAGAACGGACCTCTGAGGGTACCTGTACCCTGACCAACCGTTATCAGATATGTCACCATTTCTCAGCCTGTGCTGACTTCTCTGAGTCACACGTGTGTACGTGGAACTCTTGCCGACTAGTCACTTAAGATAATAAAGTGACTTCGTTTCGGGTCTCTCCAATTTAACAAAGTAAAATTATTATACCGGTCTCAGTGTCCCGATCTAGAGTCATTCGTTTCTCCTCTGGGTGTAGACACCTGAGGTTTAGGTATTCGTAAATAAACAATTCCATTAAGACCTCTTTTATGAATCATAGAAATTTTATCTTTAAATACTGAGGAATAAAGTAGGAATACAGAGTTTTACATACCATTGGTTACCATTGTTGTGTAAAGTCCGGTCGTTTACACAAGTCACCTTCTCTTCTTCACCTTAGATCAGACTCCGTCTCCGACCCCGTCTCAGTACCCTCCCAGGATCCTGGACTTAAGACGCTCAACATAAAAATAAACGAATAAGATATATAATATACAGAGGGGATCGATCTTACGTTCGAGAGGTTACCGTCTTTAAACATAAAGAAAAGAGAGGATATGGGTGTCGAGAACAGGACATGCACCATGCGTAATTCTTAACTCATAAACTACCATATCAATGACTCCCGAGTCGTAACCTTATCCCCACAAAAGGGACCAAAAGAAGACACTCACCTATCACGACTTCTATTTCGTTTGAGATGGAAGAATGAGGTCCACTAGAAAGACTCAGTCCCAAACTTGGGAGCAGAGGACAAAGCGGACCGCCCTAACGTTTTTCAGTCTGTGTTGACTCGCTGACTTGTGTATACGTATGTAGAAGAATAGTACCGGTTCTTACTTTGGATGTCGACAAGTCTTACCTATACGGAAACCGGTTTCCGACGGTTCGGAGGATGTCGAGGACTTGGTTTTGTATCACAACAATGGTCACCACTGGCTGGACAATCGCGAGGGAGGTCTTCATCTAAAGTTTCGGTAGAAATTATTATTACTTGTAACTAACTCGGGGATGTTAAAAGGGATGTTACAAGTACCCGGAAACATATGTAATCGAACGAATTAGAACTCTTGAAGGGATCCTGACTTCATGATAATAACCGGGAGAAACTATCTCCTCCTGTGATATCGAGTATCTCCAATTCCTTAGTGTACCGACTACTTACCACCTCGACCCCAAATTTGGGTCCGTCAACCTGAAGTTCGTGGTACGAGAATCGGTCAGGTAGACCGAAGGACTACCGGAACACCCACTCAGCGTACGTAGGACGTCTACTTCTTCCTCCGGAACGTACGCACAAGTCAGGACAGACTGAGACGCGTCAGACCACCTGACGTCGGACGGACCGAGGAGACAGGTACCTTAAAAGGTCCGTTCTTATGACCTCACTCAAAGAGAAAGAATGACGTCTTGTTCACTCACTTGTTCACTTCAGTGAGTCAGCACAGGCTGAGAAACGCTGGGACACCTGACATCGGGTGGTCCGAGGAGATAGGTACCCTAAGAGGTCCGTTCTTATGACCTCACGTAACGGTAAAGGAAGAGGTCCCCTAGAAGGGTTGGGTCCCTAGTTTGGGTCCAGAGGACGTAACGTCCGTCTGCGAAATTGGAGACTCGGTGGTCCCTTCGGGAGAATGAGGTCTCCTAGAAGGGTCACGTCCTTAAGTTGGGTGTAGAGAACGTAGAGGACGTAACTTCCACTTAAGAAATGGTAACTTGGTGGACCCTTCGGGTTTTTTCCTTTGGAATTACGTGTGGTTTTGACCTGGACTTGAAGTGGGAGAATCGACTGAGTTTAAAAGATTTTGGACAGAACGGAATCCCCTTTTCAGGAATCGTTATCTTTATTAACCTCCCAACATCGTTCCTAAGCCTCTTCCGTTACCGTTGGGTGAGGTCATGAGAACGGACCTCTTAGGGTCCCTGTCCCCTCGGACCATCCGACGGTAGACACCCCAGCGTGTCTCAGCCTGTGCTGACTTCGCTGAATCGTCGTCGTCGTTCCTAATGTTACCTTATTGTTCTTCGTTTAGGTTCCACCTCTCTACCCACACACACACATATATATATATACGTATTATATATATGTGTGTATATAGGCATTTTAATCCCCGTACCTTTTGTAATTACCGAAACTTTAAAAAAGAAACTTCAGGTCACAGATTCTTAAGTCTCTTTGTAAAAAAAAAATATATATATTGTACAATGGATAGACAGACGACGACGACGACGACGACGACGATTCAGTGAAGTCAACACAGGTTGAGACACACTGGGGTGTCTGCCGTCGGGTGGTTCGAGGGGGTAGGGACCCTAAGAGGTCCGTTCTTGTGACCTCACCCAACGGTAAAGGAAGAGGTTGGATAGACAGATCTCCCATTTATAAAAATCCGTCTGAAAGAACAACATAAACTTTCCCTTCTTAACAGGTTTTCTATCATATCTTAACTCAGTCTTTTAAAAGGATTTGAAAAATCTTTTACTTGTACATCTGTAACTTCAATTGTACTCAAGACTGAAATAAAAAAGAGAACTGTAGTAGACCCAACAATGTAACTTATTGGGTCTCATCCTATAAGGAATGGTCCCACGAGACTTATAACCTGTAGTAACAGAATGATTAAGAAGACAGAACGAATACTCTGGTAGAATCCTGCACTACTACTATACTTACTTGACGAAACACCTTTAGACATAGAAACTTGTATTCTTTATCTTTCCCGTCCCGACTGATGCACTCTATTTGTCGAGAAGAATAGAGTAGGTCTTTAAGAAAAATGTCAAAGGTAATGGGTAGCTCCCCGAAGGGAACACCGAGTCGACTATTTCTTAGACGGACGTTACACCTTCTGGACCCAAGTTAGAGACTCAGCCCTTCTAGAGGACCCCTTCCCTTTCCGATGAGTGAGGTCATATGACTGACCCTCTTAAGGTACCTAACATATCAGGTACCCCAACGTTTCTTAGCCTGTACTGTGGGTGAATGGGCAACCCACGCGAGTAGAGGCACAGAAGGTATGAGAACTCGACGGGTGTAAATCGTTACGGTACGTTGACGAGTGACTTTACCAACCATCTCAAAAAGAAGAATATCCCTCTCTGTGACACCAAAAGTTCTTTAGACGATTAATTAACGAAAATCAATACGAACGTTTAACCATGTGAACAGTCTAGAGTGGTTTAATACGAGGTGTTATCGTCAGAGGTTTAGAGGCACCGAAGGTATATGTAAATTAAAAGTGAGTACATTGCATTCAGAGAACGTCCAGATGAGGAGTACCGGAGAGGGAAGGTCTGGGTCTGACTAGGTAGTGAGAGAGAACCCTTATTTGAGAAAAAATCCCCAACTTAACACAGGGGTACTTTAAGTATACGACTTCAGGATTGGGAGTCACACACTGGAATAAACCTCTCTACCAGAAATGTCTCTTGTTCAATCTTACTCTAGTAACCCCCACCGGAATTAGGTCATACCGAATACAGGGATATTTTTCCATTTTGAACCTCTGTCCGTGGATCCCTCTTCTACTTATAGATGTACAGGTCCTCTCTGTGAATTTGTCTGTGTCGGAGTCTTCTTTGGTTGGAACGACTGTGGAACTAGAACCTGTAGTCGGATGTTTAGACTATGTTATTTAAAGACCACAAACTTTTTCAAACACTATGAAACAAAAGACTTTCGGAACCGTGTAATTCTGTTGGTAGAACAGTCCCTCTGGGTCCTTGTTCTACCGATCGGTTTGGTGTTTAGTACAAATTTCGTTGAAGAGGTTCAATCTATACCATACAGGCGAGTGTACGACAACCAGTTCCGTTCAGTGTACTGGTTTCGACCCTATATATGAGAAAGGACAACTTCACCCCCGTGTCCCACCCCCGTATAAACGTTATATGTTAAGTTAGACGAGGTTAGTCTAAACGGTCAGAACGATTACAAAACCTAATCCCCTTTCTGGAACCTAAAAGGAACAGAGGTCTTCAACTAATAAGTTTAGATGTACAATCGACGTTCTTTTATAAAAGGAGAAGAGACAAAAAGAATGATTGAACCTAAAGAAATCAAAAAATTGTAATATAATAAATAAATAATATATTTAAATAAATAAAATTAACCTCCGATTAATGAAATGTTATAACATAACCAAAACGGTATGTAACTGTACTTAGGTGGTACCCACATGTACATAAGGGGTAGGACTTGGAGGGAGGGTGGAGGGAGGGGTAGGGTAGGGAGACCCAGTAGGTTCACGTGGTCGGGGGCTCGTAGGACATAGTACGTAGCTTGGACCTGACCGCTAAGATTGAACCTAAAGTTAACTAGACTAAGTGTCAAGATACCCAAATCTTGTTTTGTGGACCTACTTCGTTAGATCGAACCCGTAGGTAAAGTAAGTGATGGTAAGGTCGGGTCTGAGTCTAAAGAGTTCTTCCTTCCCGATTGAGAGAGGTTCCGTCGGATAAGTTGGTGACCGGTCTGGTCATATTTCGAGGAGGTTTATGTCTTAACTTGTTCGAGTACAAACCCCTAACGGTCCGAAGATGTACTGGGGGTTTAGTACACTTTAGTTGTTCTCAGGAGAACTGATGATATAGCCCGTGTATGTCTTTATGTTAAGGTTAGAATCTTTTTATGAGACGAAAGACAACAGTAAAAGGGAGTATCGACGTCTGTCCCGTCGATCACGAGAGTCCCCAGGGGGTCTTGGTAGAACAAATTGAAGTCACCCTTATTTCTCGTATCTAATTTAGTATACACAAGAAAGACCCAAAGTGATTCTTTTGAAAAGTCAAGATTCTGCACCATAGACTTCGAGAACACAATAGACATATTTCCTGGTATCATGATATCAAAGAATCGTATACAAGAAAATTGTTTTTGGTTTTACTTCGGGCATAAAAATGGAAAATCACAAAAAAACCGAAATATAAAACAAACTGTAATTACAACAGTGTAAACGAAGAGGAAACTATCTTAAGAGAAAGAAGTGAGAAGTCAAAAGTCAGAACAAAGAAAAAAAAACATTTACCTTTTTATCCATAGATTGAGTTATATTACGTAAAACAGAAAATTATCCCTTTGAAATGGACAACTAACACTAATGACTGTTTACAAGAGACACGAAATTAAATATAAAAATTAGACATTTGTGTTTAAAGTAACGTACACGTACCTTTACCCTACTCCCTACTATTAAGTATCGAAAATCTGCACTAATGAGTTGATTTATTAGACCCGAACTACAGACCCGAAAGAGGATCAGAAATCTCGACAACTGACTTCAATCTCGTAACGATCTTGGTTAGGTCTTACGACAAGAGAATGTGTCACGAAACTGAAAAGAGACCGGAAAATTTAGGAATCGGATTATAGTGGACAGAAAGGAGAAATTATGTCAGGATCTGTAAAAATTTAATGATTACTATAAGAAATAACAACTGATGATGATAATACTACAAGAAAAATAATTTTTAGAAAAGACGTAAAACACCCTTTACTCGTTCTCCTTTCCTTCTATGTATATAAACTGATCGACATAGTTGTTAGGTCAAGAAGTTGTAGAATAAAGATTTGTACAAACTAAAATTCTCCCCTTACCACCCCAGTCCAACTTACACACACATATTGCGAAGGAAGTAACGTGTTTAGGATCCAAGATAAATTAGGAAAGAAAACAACAACAACAACAACAACAAGACCTCCTTTACTTTCCAAAAAGGAGAAAAGAAGATTGGAAGGGACCTAAGATCATCAACTTTTAGTTCAGTTTAGTCAGTCCTAATCTAATATCGCCTATTGCACGAGAGAACGAATCCGACAAGTCCCCCACCCACGACCCTTGGACGACATCGTACTAATTAAAAACAGTGACACGAAATTTTTTACTTTACACGGACTAAAAGTAATTAATACAACGAAAACATTACTCCGATTAGTTTTACCTATTAGTCAGTAGGCGACCCGGTCATTGTCTACGACAAAAATCCACTCGACTTTTTAGAGTTCCGAACCAACCCAGGTGACAGTGTCTATTTCAGAGGTGTCACTCGTAAGACTCCACCACGTTTAATCTCTCGTACAAGAATCTGGTGACTCGTTAAGTTTCGTAGTAACAATAAACTTAATAAATAAGGACCTCAACTTTCTACATCCATTCTGATCAAGAATTACGAAATGTAAGATTACAAGATGTAACGACCTGAGTAGGACCTCAAATTTTTTAATGACTATAGATGAGGATTCTTAAAACTACATCCACTAGACCTCACTTCGAACCGGTGACTCTTTAAATTTTAAAGGGGTCCAAGACGATTTCACGTCGTTTTAAACTCTCGGGGATGAGATTTTATAGGTTCATTTTCCATCTTGTAGTCACAGTCCGGAGTCCTATCTACCAGTTAGTGTTGTCCGTTTTAGAGTAGATCTCTAGGAATCGGACTGAAAGTCTGATAAAGGTCAACCAACTATGAGAATGAGTACGGAGAAATATATCTAAAATGACCAGAAGCATTTGGTCAGGAGAGTAAGACAGAGATACAGAATACTAGGTTCTGAAGACGACAAGGAGAACAGTCCTCGTCAAAAGGGTAGAAACAGTTAAAAAACGATGACATAGACGGTTAAGTCGGGGGTTTAGAGGAATTGATACTCACTAATGTTGCCCGTAACCAATATAGGTACCTAGACCTCGGACGGTGATAAACGTAAACTTAGGAGAACCTGTCCTTTGGAGGGACACAGACATTTTACCCTTATTATTATCATACTGGAAGTACATCTAGAAACACTTCAGATTTACTTAATCGTGTGTCTTCAAAATCTAGTCCCTTACCGTAAATTCTGGGATCCGAGGTCTATTTGGAGTAGGGTCACCAAGGGAAAATATTGTAAATTTACGTAACGATTTATAATCTAAAGTCACATCGAAACCTCAACCAAGTCAATAGAAAACGAAAAAATGTTCAGTAGGGCGAACTTAGAGTTGTGTGCACTGAATTTCGTTGACATTGTTAAGAAATCAAAAGTTCAAAGACGTCAGACCCGACCCGAGACGACACACCAAACTGATGACCTAGATGATCACGATCTTGTAGGTCCTACCGAAGAAATGAGAAATTAGACCACTTTTCACTTTCACTTTCACTTCAGCGAATCAACACAGACTGAGAAACGCTGGGTACCTGACATCGGGTGGTTCGAGGAGAGAGGTACGCTAAGAGGTCCGTTCTTATGACCTCACCCAACGGTAAAGGAAGAGGTCCCCTAGAAGGGCTGGGTCCCTAGCTTGGGTCCAGAGGGTATAACGTCCGTCTACGAAATTGGAGACGTGGTGGTCCGACTTTGTCAACCCTCAATCATTCCCGGGAGGGGGTGTGGAAACCTATTGAACCCGAAAGGAGTATCGTACCACCAAAGTCTCGTTACCCTGAATAATACACTACAGACCGAGGGATATCTCTCACTAGTCTTCGATGGAAAGAAAAATTTCGGACCTGAGTCTTCAGGGTCTTATAGTGAATACGGTACAACGAGTTTTCGTTCAGTGTTTCGAACTGGTCAATCTGTCTCTCCCCTTTACTTGAGAGGAAGAACTTTTTATCTCGTCGTACGTACCTCTTTCCCTTCGTTTACTACCTTAGTAGGTAATAGACGATATTCTTATAAGAATATACTAAAGTTCTTACAAATAAAATAAAGAGTTAATTTATTCGATTTAAATTATTTAATTTTAAAGATTGAAACTAAGGTCCTGTTACATAAAAGAGGTATAAAATATTAAAGGGGATCACAAGACATTTGTATTTAATCCATAACTATTCGACAATAATCGTGTTTTTCAGGTTCCAACTCGTTCATACCTTTCTCGTCAACTGGAAAAGTGGACTCTCTCTTAGGTGTTTTGTCCTCTTTTTCTACCATTCAAAGAATCCCTTGATACTCAAAGATACTACTTACAGTTGTAGAGCCATTATTATTTGTGGAATTTTAAAAGGAAAGACGGTAGAGAAAAAATAAAGAAAGATCCATTGGAATTGACTACAGATCAAAGTCTTCTCTTTACTCTTCTACGTTAGTACCCTGACCCGATGGAGACATACACAATGGTACCACTACTCTCCTCAAACAAGAATGTCGGTTTCGGACGTCCGTGAAGATTTGTGGGTTCCGGAGGAAACAAAAAGTAATTAAGACCTTCGATCGTGAACTAACGGTATGTTGGAGAAGGAACTTAACATAAAGTTTCTACTTACCAAACACCTTCTTACAAGTTTCAAATCTAAACGTAGTCCTCCGAGTATTTTATTCGTACATTTTATTTCGACACTTTTGTCTCGTACCAAGAACTCCTAACATTATCTAATTAGATTTCGACGGATTTAGACCTAGAAAGAGTCACCCTTTTTTTAACCAAACTGAAAACCTAGTCTCAGACGTCTCTCTGAAACCGGAGTCCCGATGCTTACGGGAAATCAGTTTATAAAAGGATCCGTAGGGAAATGTAACGAAGACTACCTGTAAGTCCCAATATTCACAATTTTTCGTTTCTCTACGTTGTTCTCCCGTATCAGTATCGGACACCACCTCTCGATGGTTTTACAACCTAAGGTTACCGAAAACGAAACACAGTCTTCAAACAGAACCAAAAGGGTTCTCTACAAAACGAAATAAAGATTGAGTCTTACTAAAAGATTAAAGGTCGTTTGATCTTATTTTTATAGAGTGTCTGTATCTCTTACCTGAACACCTGTGTCACTCCCTTCTTTTTCCATCCTACTTAACTCTTTCATCGTAATTGTATATATGCACTGGTACACATTTTATCTATCGATCACCCTTTGACTATATATTGTGTCCCTCGGGTCGGACCACGAGACACTGTTATGTCTTCCCACCCTACACCCACCCCCACTCTTCCTCCGAGTTCTCTCTCCCCTCTATATATAAATAGTCAGTATATATCTATACTGACTAAGCACTACATGCCGTCTTTAGTTGTGTTGTAACGTTTCGTTAATAGGAGGTAAATTTTTTTCTTACACATTACACTTAAAGATGGAAGTAAGTTAAAGATTTATCTCCATCCAAATCCCGTGATCTCGTCGTACACCCTCTTAAGTAGTAGTAAAGACTCCCTTTGACCCCCCAATTCAAGTCAAGTCAAGTCAAGTCAAGACAGTGAGTCAGCACGGACTGTGAAACGCTGGGGTACTTAGCGTCGTGCGGTCCGAAGGGACAAGTAGTAGTAGAGGGCCTCAAGTGAGTCTGAGTGCAGGTAGCTCAGTCACTACGGTAGGTCGGTAGAGTAGGACAGCAAGGGAAGAGGAGGACGGGGGTTAGGGAGGGTGGTAGTCTCAGAAAAGGTTACTCAGTTGAGAAGAGTACTCCACCGGTTTCATGACCTCAAAGTCGAAATCGTAGTAAGGAAGGTTTCTTTAGGGTCCCAACTAGAGGAAGTCTTACCTGACCAACCTAGAGGAACGTCAGGTTCCCTGAGAGCTCAGAAGAGGTTGTGGTGTGAAGTTTTCGTAGTTAAGAAGCTGTGAGTCGAAAGAAGTGTCAGGTTGAGAGTGTAGGTATGTACTGGTGTCCTTTTTGGTATCGGAACTGATCTACCTAGAATCAGCCGTTTCATTACAGAGACGAAAACTTATA